>PVKS010001026.1:0-15064 GCA_004027875.1 Aplodontia rufa
AAAAGTTCAAAGCCTCTGACTATAGTAGTTCCTCCTTTAAATTATCTTAAATTATCAGAAATAAAATGGTTTTGTATGGAGTATATCATATATACTATTTATAATAATAAAGAATTGGAAACTCCTAAATGTCTAATACAAATGAGAGAATTAAACCAATTATAGCAATGGAATCTTCTACAGGTATGCATAATAGCTAGTGCTTCTGAAGGTTATTTAATAAATTTTTAAAATCAGAATTATAAATTAATATTCTGTAAAGAATGAGTCACACTTTATACCAATACATGCATAGAAAAGAACCAAATTGGATGTGTGTCTGAACCTGAAACTTGGCTTTTGGCTAACAGTGTTAAATTAACATAACCATCACTGCAGCTACAGCTAACTTTTACCATGTATAGGATCCCACTGAATGCTCACAACGTGGGCATTTTATTGTCCCATTTTTACAGATAAGGACAAGGAGCAGAAGATCTAGGACTCAAACTCAGGTCTACCAAGGGCTGAGGTCTGAACCTCTCTGCCATGCTGTTTGCAGGACTGTTTCCTGTTTAGCAACTGTTCACTCGTCCTTAATTCTCTGCTATCAACATCCTTTAATAAACAGGAAAAAAAGCCACAACTCTTTACAAAGTGAACTGGGGCAAAGAAAGCCCTTTGAAGTTCTATGTTCTATACTGTGACAGCCTGTGATACAGGGGACAATACCAGCACCAAAGAGTCCTCTTACTCTTTCCTTTGGCTCTGCTTCCCTTTCTTCAATTTCCCTTCACTTTCTCCTATTCTTGCCAGCATAAATCATAGGGCCTGAGTGATCTAAAGACAGAGAGAGAGACTTAATGCATGGCAGCACCATCCTGGGGCCAGTCTAGCCTATTTGTTCTCTTTCCATGGCCTCTTCATTTGTTCCCACTTGCTCACCCTTAGACTGCTAGCACATCCTGGAAATACAATTGGTTTCCAAGTCCTGGTTTAACAAAACAACACAGGACATCCTCAGGTTAACTCTGGGCTTGGCCTTTCACAGCTCTTTGATTAAACTGCATTTTTCAGTGGTTGTGCCTTTAAACTTAAACCCCTTTAAAAAGAAATTTAAGGAGAGTGAAACACAGGAAACATTGCCAAATGCCAATAACATATTTTAGTTGTTTGGGGAATGGGCAGCTTTAGAAACCACAAATTCCCACTTATGCAAGGGCTACTTGAGCTTTTTTCTTTATTGCTTAGTGACAGAAGCCTGACTCTTAGGTCATGGTCAGAATTATTCTCTCTCTCTCTCTCTCTCTTGCTTTCTTTTCTTTCTCTATCTGCAACTGTTTAAAAGGCCTGGGTTATCACAATGGAAGTTGACTAATCAAATAACAAAAATCATTTTTTCCCACTGATGATACAGTTCGTTCAGACTAAAAGGCAGATTTTACTCCATGTCTTGGTATGTGTTAGACTGGCATGGCAAGCTCAATCACAGTGAGCCCTGCATTCTCAACTTGGGAAGCTCCATACCTGTGCCTCTGCCATCAGTGGTAACATATGCTAGGCTGGGTGGTCTGCCTTGTTTCTCCAAAAGAAGGTGACTGAAAGGAAAAGATAAGGTGACACTCTTGTTTTGTCTCCAAAACTATGGCTGGCAAAATGAGAAATGGAAAGAATTCTAGAAAGCTCTTTTTTGTGGCCTTAGATCTATTTGGACTATAATGGTCTAAGCATCAGTGGTCCAAAGATGAGGTTCTTCTTCTCAGGTCCCTACTAAGAGAGATGGATTAAAGTGTGGTCCAGCAGCCCTAGCACACAAACTCTGCTGATTTATCACCAAAGAAATCAGAAATAAGGCACTAGAGAGTGCAGGTATCTACAGCTACTCCTTAAGTTACTGGTAATTTGAACCAGCCCCCCCTCCACGTGGATAGGTAGATAGCAATAACAATTCTCAAAAATTTATTTATGTAGTGAGCATTTTGGTAGAGAGCATGTGTAAAATATATACAGCAATTATAAGTAGCACTGGGATGAAGGAACTGACAGTCATCTGAGTTAGCAGTCAACTAACATGAATACAGGCGATTGATTTAATTACACAAATATTAAAATGGAGTAATTTGGAAAAAATCTCTAACAATAATGAAAACAACAAAAAACTAGAGAAAATAAGAACTACAGAAAAGTTGGAAAAATATCCTCAACAAAATATGAGCAAACTGAATCCAGCAGCATATCAAAAGAATAATAATGCTAAGATCTATGGAATTTACCCCAAGTGTTTCAGTCAGCTTTTCCATTGCTGTGACTAAAAGACCCAACAGGAACAATTTTAGGAGGAAAAGTTTATTTGGGGGCTGTTTCAAAGGTTGCAGTCCATAAAAGGCTGGCTCCATTCCTTGGGGATTAAGGTGAACATTATGGTGAAAGATTGTGGCATAGGAAAGCTGGTTAAAGCATGGCTCCAGGAAGCAGAGAGAGAGAATTCCACTCACCAGATATAAAATACATACCACGAAGGCTCACCCCAATGACCTATCTCCTCCAGCCACACCCTACCTGCCTACAGGTACCAGTTAATCCCTACCAGGGGATCAACTCACCGACTGAGCCAACTCTCTCATAAGCCAATCATTTCATCTCAGCCTTTTTTGCATTGTCATACATGAACTTTTAGGGGACACCTCACATTCAAACCATAACACCAAGAATGCAAGGTTAGTTTAACATCTGAAAATCAAACAATGTAATTGATTATATGAATAGAATAAAGGACAAAAACCATATGATCATTTCAACAGACACAGAAAAAACATGTGATAAAACCTAATGCTTTCCTCTGATAAAAACACTCAATGAACTAGGAATAGAAGAGACCTGCCTCAAACCTGAGGTAAGGAATCTATGAAAAACTCACAGTTAATATCACACTTAGTGGTTGAAAGACAAAATGTTTTTCTCTTAAGATCAGGAACTAGACAAGGATATCTGCTGTTACCACATCTATATTGGAAAGTCTAGCCAGGGCAAGCAGGCAAGAAAAAGAAATAACAAACTCCAGATTGGAAGGGAAAAAGTAAAATTATCTCTAGTCTCAGATGACAGTATCTGGTATATAGAAAGTTTAGAAATATTTTTCTGACATGAATGTCAGAAAAAATAACTCAAATATATTTTGAACAAGACTTTGTAACTATATCCATGTATGTAGCTTCTGCTCTTGGAGCGACTAAATGACTACACTATCAAGTTCAGAGTTATGGAAAAATATATTAGGAATCTCACTCCAAGTAAGTTAAAAGGGTAGTGTTACTGTCAGAGCATGAAATATACTCCTCATTTTCTATATACATGTGTATGATCAGTTTCTTTTCCCCTTAATTCTAAATACATTGAATATTATTCAAATACACATTGAAAATGTTTAAAGAGTATTAATGTATAAGATGCCAAATTACTAGCCTGCCTGGGTGTTCACAGTTTGGCCCTGCCTCCTGCAGGTGCTCTGGGTCACTTCTGCTCCCAAAAGAATGGATGACAATAGTCTGATAGGCCTGTTCCAGGTCTCCTTGGCCTGGACCATGAAAGACTGCAGATGGACAAGGGGACTAGAGTAAAAAAAAAAAAAAATGAACTATCAATGTGCTGCTGCAACCAAAGTCCTGTGGAGCTGAGGATGAGAACCTGCATATCTCGCTATGATGATCCTGTATGGAACGGAAGAGCCATGTAAGGACCAGGGCCAACCAGATGCCTTGGAGTTAGTGAAATAAAAGATCCATACCAGCCAGTAATATCCCCTAAGTCCACTGTGTGATCCGGAGGTTTGGGAACGTCTTAATCTGAGAGCTTTCCAACAAATTCCTACTCTGTTTCTTATATCAAGGGTTTGCTAGTGAATGCTAGCCTTGAACTGGCCGAATCTTCCCTGACTAAATCAGACTATTACAGATCCTTAGAAACTGACTTCAATCTTGTTGGAGTTTTTAAACTCAGCTTCCCGTTTGGGTTTCCGCCAAAGAAAGGTTTTGACTGGGGAATTTTTCTCTCTCTTGCAAATCTGTTAGCATCTCCAAACAGGCTCTTTCTAGACCAACTCTGAAATCCCATGTAAAATTACATGTTTGTCAAAGGAGGAAAAGAAGAAGCAGAGATGGAGACTGACATTTTTTAAATTTTTAAAAAATCTGTATAAGGGTTTTAGTTTCTGTGTTCTCTGGAGTCCCAGAAACAATACCAGCAACATTAAATAAAATCAAAACAAAAAAAGACATTTAACTATTTCTTAACTATGCTCTTAACTTCATCTTTATGAAGTACATATGAAATAAACACAGCTTAGCTAGGGAACTCAGTCATACTTGTGGGTTCCACATCTGTGGATTCAAACAAATATGAATGGAAAATATTTGGAAAAAAACAAATTGTATCTATATTGAACATGTATAGACTTCTTCTTGTCATCATTCCCCAGATAACAGAGTACAACAACAGCATTTACAATATATTAGGTATTATACATAATCTAGAGATGACTTAAAGTAGGATTTTGGTTTATTATATGCAAGTATCACACCATTTTATAAAAGAGATGTGAGCATCCATGGATTTTGGTAACTGTAGGGGGTGCTGGAACCAATCCCCTATGGATACTGAAGAACAGCTACTCAACCCACTAGCTGTTACTTCATCTTTAAAGACTATTTTATTAAAATTATAGTACTAATGATAACATTAATTTGGTATCCTGATAGGAAAACCATAAACCTAGGGAATGTAATAAGAGAGTTTTACAAACAGGAGCTCTTCAATAATTTCCCTGAAGAAAGTGCTTGAATGTACTTTAGAAATAAAGCTTGGCATGAGTCCATATCACCCTTCCTGAAGTACTCAAGACTGCTAGGCAACTGGGAGAAATTACACCATAAGTAGATGGTGACTGAGCAGTGGCACGCAAATTTTGTGTTTTCAGAATCAGCAAAATTTTTAATGCTTCCAATTTTTAATTTTGCCAAGTATGAATACTAAAAACAAACCTAAATCTATCAACTACTATCACTATCACTTCACAAAATGTAAGGGGATTTTGAAACCAAAAATGTAGGAACAGTTTGAGTTCAGGAAAAAAGAAAAAGAAAAAAAAAGAAATATTCTGAACTGGATATATACATATGTGGCATTATTAAAGTCTGGTGAAAACTGCACCCTTAGATAAGTCCCAAGTCCACAGAGAAAAGCTAGGAATCTTTGTGATAAAATAACAGAGGATCCTCGCTAAAAGGAGAAAGAGAAATAATTTATAGATTAAAATCCACTAAGAGTCATTAAAAGCCAAAGGCATTGCTTTAGAGTGGAGTATAGTATGGAAGAATTGCAACAGCGTTTCCCAAACTTCCAACATGTGAAAATACATTCTCAATATTGTCATAGCTGCATTCCACCTATCTTACTATTTATTTAATGCTTTATTTGCATTGAATCATTTGAGTACTTAAACAGTTTATTTAAAATGAGAGGCTTATATGAATACCATAAATGGAAAACCAGTATTCCCTGCTATAAACTCAAGCTAGCACAAACACTGGAAGGCCCGGAGCCTGTGTCTACTTGCTAGCAGCACTGCTGATTTCAACACTGTTGAGAAGGGAGATTAGCAGGTGTTAAGGGTTCAAGTCATACCAGCACCAGAATGAAACGTTCTGTTAGATTTAACCTGAAGAATGGAGAGAACTAAAGTGAGAGACAGAGAAAGAGAGAATCAGTTTTATTTAGTTTTTCATGTGGCTTTCGTTGCTCCAACACTTCATTGTGTATGTGGTGCTGGGGTTCAAACCTGCATCCTTGCACATGCCAGGCAAGCATTGTAACCACTGAGCCACGTCTCCAGCCCCAATTCTGGGGATACCAACAATGCTCGCTTCATACGTTGGTTGTAAGGACTGAATAAATTGATATATGCAACACTCTTAAACAGTAACCAGAATATAATAAGAGCTAAAAAATGTTAGTCATTATTCTTATTATCCCACATCTTGGGAAAACACCTTACTAGGATATTGGTCTATGCCTATATTAGACTGTACCAGGCATACAGCAATATAAGCAATACATTTCTGGAAGGAATACATAGCTAGAAAATAAGAATGGCAATTATTTTGCTAAGTTAAATTAAAATGGGTAACCTAACTGAGAGCGGTGGTTAATGCCTATAATCCCAGCAATTCTGGAGGCTGAGGTGGGAGGATTGTCAAGTTTGAAGCCAGCCTCAACAACTTAGCAAGACCATCTGCAACTTAGTGAGACCTTGTCTTAAAAGAAAAAATTTTAAAAAGGACTGGGGATGTAGTTCAGTGGTAAAGTATCCTGGGTTCAATCCTCAGTACCAGAAAAAAAAATAACATACATGCATCTAAGGCAATTTATTCTTTATTTTGCTTAAGTTTCCTTCCATGCCTCATTTACCAACGACAAATCAGAATGATATAGTTTTGCTTTTAAGGCATTCTAGACAATGGATTTGACAAAAAAAGGTCACCTGACAGGGAAAAGTTTTCAAGATCTTAACTGTAAGTCACCACTTAGGTAAAGAAGACTGCCTGAGTATATTAACTTTTTAATTATGAAATCAGTGTCTCATATATTTAGGGTAAACAACAGAATTAACACAGGACTTAATCCTCAGAGTGACTACACATGTTATACTGTTATACTTTAATTCATATTATGAAATACAGTAAGGGAGAACTTACTCATCAATAAATCATCAAATAAAATGCTAACATCAAAAAGCAGTAATTCTAGGGGGCTCCTAAGATGGATTAGTTGGTCTGAACAAGAAAGACATATATTAACATATCCTAAGCTGTTGCCTTTCATGTGTCTTATCCCTTTTGTCCCTGGAACTATATTTAGTACAGACAGAACAACAGCGCTGCCAGGGCAGTCAAGTAGAAAGAGAGGGTATTAATTTAGTAGGACCTGGTCAAGGTTAGGGCAGGAGATAATGGGCAAGCACGTATTTGGCTCATTAAACTACAAGATTGGGTCATATTGGGTATTTATAGCAACCTTAAACCATATTTTAGTAGGCCTACCTTGATGGTGGTCCCATTCAGAAGGTCCTGGATTATAAAATTACCTGTCTTCCCCAGTCAGTTTCTTCCATGTCCACCACATACTTCTTGGTAACATCTTTCTCACTTCCCTTCCTCTCTGCACAATTTTGGCTCACTTTTTCTGTTCTCCCAGTAATGGAGATTGCACCCAGGGAAGTTCTACCATGAAGCCACATTCCCAACTCTTTTATTTTAAATTTTGAGTTTGGGTCCCACTAAGTTGCTGAGGCTGGCCTTGAACTTGCAATCTTTCCTACCTTAGCCTCTTGAGTCTCAGGATTATAGGCGTGCACCAGATAAGTTTGGTTAATTTTTCCTCCAGCTTCTCAATCTGAGCTCTTGACTTCAGCTTTTCCTTTTTGTTGTCGTGAGGCATGTAGCTTGACTCCTGTCTCCCTGTGGACCTCCTCATTGCTAGGCTTCTTCACTGAGCAGGTGAAATTATCATCCTTGCTTTGCTCTTTCAGGCAGGTTCCTCAAACTTTCTAAGAATTGTGAATCAAACATTAATTCTTTCTTTATAAATGTAGTCTGTCCTTTCCTGTTTCTCTTGTTCCCCTCATATTGTCAGGGGTATGTTTTATAATTCCTTCACTCTTTTTTGTTTTTCAAGAGAGAGGGACAGTGAGAGTGAGAGAGAAAGAGAAAGATAGAATCAATTTTATTTAGTTTTTCATGGACTTTCGTCGCTCGGACACTTCATTATGTACGTGGTGCTGGGGTTTGAACCCACATACTCGCACTTGCAAGGTAAGTGCTGTAACTGCTGAGCCACCGCTCCAGCCCCCTTTCACTCTTTTTCTACTCTTTTATAAGCAAAAAAATGTTCCAGATCCTGAAGTAAATTACATTATACTGCCCTACTTTAGAGGCCACATCTTTTCATTTTCCTTTGTACATTTTCCTTAGGACTTCATTCTTTGAGAAGGCTTTATGTGAGCACCCTAGGAAACCAAGAGGAGCAGAATAAGTTCAGATGCAGAGCCACACACTCCTCTCCTCATCCATTACCATGTTTGCACCTGGTCTGGGTTCCTAAGCAGAAAGAGTACCCTGGACTGGAGTCCCCTAAACTGAGCTATTAGCAGTGGCTCTATCTATAAATGTCTCTACATTCTTGGCAAATTAACTTTTTCAGATCTAATTACAGTTATCTACATGGGTCATTTATGAAAATAAAAAATGTCCTAAAAATGTCACTTTGCTGTCAAAATAAGGAAACAAGTCGCATATACTCATGAGGAACTTGCAGTATGCTAGGGGCTGCGCCAAGTAGTGCTGGGCCCTGTTATCATGGAGTCATAACTTCTTATTTAGAGGCCAAGGAAACCAGGTTAAAATCACCCTCTTAAAGACTGGGGGACCAATTTGTAGGTGGATAGGCTCTCATGTTAACAAAAGCTCCACCTCCCTGGACTAGGATACATATTTAAGAGTGGCCAGGAGGTTCTTTACACACACACACACACACACACACACACACACACACGCACACCTCTAACCCAACCCCAAAGATAATGGGAATCGTCTGTTATGTTCTCATGTGCAAACCTATAATTTATGGAAAGATGGGAAAAAGAAAGTCCCTTAGGAGGCCTTGCCAAGTTCTGTGGTGAAAATTCAACTGTACTCAAAGCTCAGACTGGAAGAGGTGGGGGTGGAATGAAGCAAGAAGCCACAGGAAAAATAACACATCTTGGGGCAGTCAGTTCTCTCCTCCCCTGGCTCCAAAGCCATGCCTTCCCCAGCTGAGCTGCCTTCCTCCCACTGCCCAGCCCTGCCCCATTCACAGGTTATTACCTTTTCTTCTTTACTTTTCACTCGATTTTTAAGAATTTCAAACTGGCTGAAGTAATAATACTGGTATTAATTCTAGAGCATCCCAGAATTGAATGAAACTAATCTCACAAGGATGCTGTTACAATCAGGTGGAATGTATGTTTAAAAAAAATAAAATGGAGTTACCATGAATTTTGGAAAGGAGACAATTTCCTTAAATACATGACAGTATATAGTGTGTATCTGCATAGATATTTCTGTATTTGTGCACACATACATATAAAGTCATTTACTACTAATGAATATACTGTAACCCCTGACAATCGAAGAGGCCATCAATTAAGGGTGCAATGTTGCTAGCGATATTACTTCACCTGCCTCTAATTCCCAACTTCAGCTCTGTAACATGATAGGTACACATTGTCTTTTTTTTTTTTTTTTTTTTGCTTTTTCTATTGGGTTGCAGACACTTAGCTTTCTAATACTACTATTAAAGGGTATGAATACCAAAGCAAATCAACTGTTAGTTTCATTATATTTCTTTAAATAGCATAGGTGATTTCTGCTGGCCATTTGAAAAAGCACTTTTATTATACTTAATTACTCACTAACAACCTTCAATAAAATCTCAATATTTATTTTATTAGTTTCCTTATCAGTCATGTGAGGTAAATTATTATCCATGTCAGAGATAGAGAAATTGAGACAACCTAAATAGAAAAGATTGGCAGTAGTGGTAGAGCTAAGATATGAAATAAATGCTAAATTGTGCACACAGGGAATCCCTTTATAATGTTTCTGACAGTTTCTAATGTCAGTTAAGGTGTTCTCGTTATACATGAATAACTTTAACTGCTGGTCAGAATAAAAACCACAGGGAAAGAAAGAATTTTGTTTCACGGGGGCATGATATAGCCCCATGACAGTTTTATTAGTTGGGTGAACCTTGTTAACACTTCAGAGGACTTTTTCTAACAGCACACAAGAGTACCCTATGCTTAGCGTTCTTCTAAGCACTTTATATATTTGTATTTCATTGAAACTTACCACCTTGTGAGGTGGGTTCTTCAGCTATCCCTAGTTTACAGAGAAGGAAACTGAGGCATAATATATGTAAGTCACTTGCTCGGACAGAAGGGGTGCAACCAAGATTTTACCCAGGCTCTCTGGCTCCAGACTTGATGCCCTCAACTATTATGCTAAATTGCCTTTCAGAGAGGACGAGCTGAGGCTAACCCACACACCAGAGTTATTTAAAGATTTACTTGAAAGCCATCTGTTTACTTGAATGCAGGACTAAGCAGTGCTAAAGAAAAAGCAAGATACACGTGAGTGAGGCCTTCAGTTCACAAATATTTACTTGTACCATAACGTGGCTGGGAGGAACAGAGAACCCCTGCTGAGTTCATTCTCCTCATCTTCCTCTTCATATAATTGACACATTCATCTGCTTTGTATTTTCTGGGACCTTCCTCCTGCACAGGTTCTCTTAGTAGCAGGATCTTGGATAGAAAACATAAAGACTTGCATCCAAAATTGAATCGTCTCTCTAGACTATTTTAAAAGGCTCTTGAAACAGACCTGAGAAACATGGAACTCAAATGACATTTTATTTTGGGAGGGTAAAACAAGGTCTTGAGGAGAATCATACAGTCTCACCCCCATGTGCTCCCAGCTGGGACCTGAGGACACCCTGCTGGGTGGGCCCCTCTAAATTCTGCCTATGAAGGGCTGGTCATTTCCTCCCAATGTATTTCTCTCTTCTTACTTCAGTGGACTCATTTAGTACGTACTCACCTAGAATGTGTGCCTTGTCTTACACATATTTTGAATTCAGGGCATCATAGTGCATAGTTACCAAACACTTCACCAATACTTGGACGGTTATAAAATAGAGTCCAAGGGTCAAGGAGTGCCGGGACTTTCCTGAGGTGTTCATAACCACTTCTTTTTAAAGGGGATGGTATTTCTTTTCTTATAGTGGGCAATATACCCAACATAATATACCATTTAAACCATTTTTAGGTATGTATCATAGTCATTTTGGGTTGGTTATGCCACACTGATTACTTTTCTAAATACTATAGCTTCTCCACCACTACTAAACATTTCATGGGTAACAGAAATGTAGTTTCAACTGTAAGCTGGTTTTCTTAACTAGCAAGACTGGTCATCTTAGTTTCTCACAAGGATTTAGCTTCCTTCCTAGACTGAGATGACTTCAGCCCCATGGTTCCCCTTCCCTCTAGGTCCTCAATGGATTTGTGAGCCAGCTCAGAGGGCTGAAGTACTTTTTCCTCCCTCATCCTGAGCAGCTGAATCAACTTTTCTCTCCACCCCTTCATTATCCCATTCCATCCAGCCCATTGCCATCAGTGGGGTGGAGACTCAGCGCTTCAAGTGTGCTGAAGAAAAACCCAGAAGCAAGAAACGAGAATAACTTGCTCCTGCTAACAAAACAAACCAGAAAACACAGTAGGGGCCAAGACCTCACAGTCACTGAGTTCCAAATCCTTCCTTATCCCAAGGAGACAGACTGCCTGCCTCTCTATTCTAAGCTCAGGCAATGTGGCTTAAGCAAACTCATAGAAGGAATTCAAACCTCAAGATCCATTTTCAGCCTTCCCTCAGCTACCCCTATGCTTTTTAATCCTTACTCCATCTTGCCCAGGCAAAGGCAGAAGCCTGTGTAAAGACTATTCCATGTCTCACTTTGAAAGCACTTGAAATCCATCATAAACTAACTCCTGGCTGAAATCTTTGGTCCCACAGAGACAGAGAAAGGAACTATTAGTTGGAAAACAAAAAAAGAGTTGATGTCTTTATATGAAATTGAACTTGGATTTGCTTAATATTCTGACCAACTTATGCCACAACAATTTTGGCCCTTATTGCCACCCTAAATCCTTTTGTGGCCAAAATGTACCATTGTGCTGCTGTTTGACTATGTGCCAGAGGCCTCTGAGCTGAAGCCAAGTAACACCCTTCCTTCTTTGGGTTTTGAGGTAGCAGGGGAGGGCTGCTAATTCCTTTTGTGACCACTGAATATGAGCTGAGTGGTCAACAATTTGGTAAATTATACACACACCTAAAATGTCAGCTGCATCAGAAATTTTGCCCTCTCCTTCCAGCAGAAACCTTTAGGCTGACAGCAATTCTGCAAGAGTTGGGTGTTCTAACCACATTCTGTGGGACAGATGCTAGCAGAACTCCAGACACATGGAATCCCAAGCAGCAAAGAATCATCTCTGGTAAGTGTATATGCCAATGATTACAACCAATGGAAGGGGATAAGCTTAAAATCAATTGCAGTTATGAACTTATATGGTGGGCATTGATACAGGTCAGCCACAGATATAAATACAGAATGCACCAACCCCAAATTTTTGACAAACAAACCAAAGAGTAAATTAGTAGAATTATGAATTCATGTGTAATTAGCCTGCTTTCACTTATGGACTAAAATATGGACTATCTCATTTTTTTGTTCTAGAATCTTGGCCCTTTTTTTGGAAGCAGAATTCATGATCCTCCTGTCTCGCCTCCCAAGTTTCTGGGATTATAGGCATGCACCACTGTGCCCAGTGAGTCTTGCTGTTTTTGATACTACAGGTCATTGCTATGGACACTGACCACCATGGCACTTGTTATAATTGACCTGTAAGTAGAGTGGTTATTGCCTATTTCAGGGAACCTGGGTAGGAAGCTGGGTCTGACTGTTAAGGTCACAGCATCTGCACTGGGTATCTCTGGGAATGAGCTGCTTGCCATGCATGGTACTAGCATTCTGGGGTTAGTGACGAGTGCAACTGCCTATTTTTCTTCCCTTCTTTTCTCTATTATTCACGCCTTCTACCCAGGGAAAGGTTTGTTGGAGCTTTGGCTTGGTGGGGGCTTTGCTCTGCTGACAGGTGGATGTTGGTAGTAGTTTGCCTCTACAAAAAGACAATGTTAGTGCTGGAAGGAAGCAGTCTCATACAGCAAGTGCCCATTACTACAATGAGGGGACTTGAACTGCCTGGGTAATCATGCAGCCAGTAGTATTTGTTCCTCTTTATGTTTTGATAAGTTTGAAATATTACACACGAAATTAAAAAACAAAACAAGGTGTGTGCTACAGCAGGACAGAGTGGGTTTGAATCCTACCTCCTCCACTTTGGGCAGTGTTGACTCTGGTCAAATTAATGTCATTGCTAAAACGTAGGTAGTCATAGCACCCATCTCAGAGGGCTATCGTGAGGACTGAGATAATCCATGTATATTTAGAACAGCGTCTGGCCTAGAGTCAGCACTCAATAATAATAGTATGTAACATTTCTTGGGCAAAATAATGGGGAGCTATTATTAATCCAATTATTTAGTACAGCCTTCTCCCTTTACAAACAAAGATTTTAAGCACAAGAGTTATTATGTGACTTGGTAAAGAACACACTGTTGTCACCCAGGGTTGTGGTGTTTTTGGTTGTTCCTCCTGCTCTCCTTTTAGGCAACTGCAGTGAAAGGGGAGGGGAATGAGTAGGTCCCTTGTCTTCTGTGTGGCTGTGACTTGACAATTCAGGGATGGAGCGAGCAGGTTAGAATCCTGGTTTTTCTAGCTTCTTTTGCCTGTATGCCATATGATCGGTCCCTGTCCCCAGCAGGCAGTAGACAAAGAAGAAAGAAAAAGGTGAAACTCAGAACAGTAGTTTTATTACCCATTTCTGCCTTGCCTACTACTTTCTCTCTGGTACCCTTGACCTCTGCTCCAGCCAGGAGTCCTTTCTCAATCTCCTTTCCCTAAAGGATAAACTTCAGTACGGAAATCTTCTCTTATGAAGCCCCAGTGCCTTAGTGTGCTTTTTTTTTTTTTTTTTTTTAAAGAAAAAGCGGACAATAAGAGAGAGAGAGAGAGAAGCAATTTTTATTTAGTTTTTCATGTGACTTTCATTCCTTGGACACTTCATTGTGTATGTGGTGCTGGGGTTTGAACTGGCGTACTTGCATGTGCTGGGCAAACACCATAACCACCAAGCCACCACTCCAGCCCTTAGTGTGCTTTTTATTACAAGTTCTTAAACAATTCCATCCCTTGCATGCCAACCTGTACTGGGTTCTCTGCTGTCAGTGGAATGTATTCCAAGTTTACTAGGTAACCCAATTGGCAATACTTATTTCAGAAGGAAATGGCATATTATCTGCCACACATTTTTATTGGCAAACTTTTGTGAGTTATGTGTTATTTTAACTGCTGCTGAATTGTAAGTCACTAAGAAGACAACTTGTCTTTAAGGAATAAGTAAAATCAGTACAGTCAGGTACCACATGGTTATTTTAGTCAACTACAGGCTACATATACAATAGTAGTTCCATAAGACTGTTATCTCCTGGTGATGTGCTAGACATCTTAGTTTCCATAATGACAAAACGGTTAAATGGCACAGTTCTCAAAACAAAGCTGTTAAACAATGCAGGACTGTATGACATACAGTTATGCACAGCACACAATACTTGATAAAACTACGTGACTACTGGTTTACCTATTTATTATACTGTACTATACTTTGTATCAGTGTGTACCCATTTTACTTATAAAAAAGGTTTATGGTAAAATAGTGTACCACGTTACACTGGCAACAGTCTCATACATTTCTGGTTTACCTTGTCTCTTGATTGCAGCCAGAGGCCACATCAAGTTATTGAGCTGTACCATCTAGGTTTGTTTAAATTCACACTATGATGTTCATAAAATGACATAATTGCCTAACAATGCATTTCTCAAAATGTGTTCTCAAAGTCAAGCAATGCAAGATTGTATATTTAACTTGTTTTTATAAGTTTTCAGATTGTATCTGTGAAAAGCTTAAAACTGCTACTTAATGACAAAAATCATAACAGATGACCTTTGGCAAATAGCAATCTTGCTATTTGTCACTTAGAACTGAAGGTGCTGAGACCATATTCAGAGATCCAGTTCATTCCAGGATCCTGGCTGCATCTGGTTGCTTTATGCAAACGGGCTGGGAAGCCCTGGAAAATAGATGTAGGCAGAGCAGCTTGCACATTTTAATTTCTTCTCAAGCAAGAATCATAGAATCTTGGAACCAGGGCCCTAGAGTTGGAAGGGACTGCAAAAATTGTATAATCTATCTAACCTTTTCACTTCATAAAAGAGGATACTCAAGACCTGAAAAGTAAAGTAAGAAAGATAATTT
>PVKS010001026.1:15164-30518 GCA_004027875.1 Aplodontia rufa
GGGGGCAGGAGAAAAAGAAACCCAGCTTTTACAAAATGATGAGAAATGACAGGGATGGGATATTTTCAGAGGTAAGCTGTGTGTTTCCACTTCTAACTAAGACTTAATGGAACACATGTATTCAGGGAGATGCATGGAATTTAAACACAATTCAATCAGTTAATTCTAAAAGTAAAGGCTCTTCAGTCTAGCTCCCTTCCACCTCAATGTTAAAGGAAGCTAGAAAGCCAATTACATTCACAGCAGGGCCTCTCCCCTACTGCAAGGGAAGAATGTACTACAAATTCTGAGAGAGCTTTACAAGCTAGTAAAACTATGATTGCAGGTGGGAGGAAACAGGGCTTCTTTTTGTTTCTGCCCACATTTCAGTCTGGTAAGCCTCTCCTATAGCTGCAGAAACAATATGGGCACAGTGGTTTCCTTAAGCACAAAAATGTGTACTCTATGATTCTACAAAACTTATAGGAAGATTGCTTTTTTTTTTAAATCGGAGAGAACTGTGCACAACCCACCCAGAGGGTGATACATTCTTCAGAGAAAAAGGTGTGGGAAGTGCTCACTTTTTTCAGCAAGCCAAAATTCACCTTCAGGAGCATAGTGTGAAGACCTTTGGCCAAGAACAAAGGTGAGGAGTGAAGGCAGTGCCTGATTCACCCTTGGGAGAGCAATAACCTTGAGTGGGTGGGGGCTCTCAAGGTGCAGTCCCCCTGGGGCCTACGGCAGGACCACACTGCAGGCAGGAGGGAGCCCAGCCAGTGTTTTTCTGCTGCTCCATAAAATGACTGTGAAGCTGCAGCTACAGAAGGTTCCTATGGCCTAGATTCCCCTACAGAATCAGATGCGCAAGCCTGGGGCACAGCAAGCTTTCATTCTGTGGTGACAGCTACAATTTAGTGTCTACAAATGCAATTTCTTGGTGTCTCTAAAGCAAGCTCTGGGGAGCCACTGAATACAGACCCACATTTCTAGCAACGCTAATACCAGTACTTGTACCACTAGTAAAGTTCCATCTCCTAGGCAGAGTTCTAAGTGCTTCACTTGTGCTAAACCTCACAATACCCTCTGGGGGAAGGAACTATTATCCCCACTTTAGAGATAAAGTGCTTGAGGCATGAAGGGAAGGGACTTTCCCATGGTCCCCTAATTGATATGGGTGAGCAGGCAATGAACATGGGCAGACAGGCTCCCAAGCTCCAAAGTGTCACCACTGCAGTGGCCATCCCCTATGCAATGCCCAATGTCAGGTATCATCACCCCTGTGGAGACCTTTGCTCCAGGGAGAAACTTCATCCCCTATTGACCTCACACTGGCATGCTGGTGTCCTAAAAGGTCCTGACAGCCATCTTAATTTTGATTTATAATTAATTTTCCACCTCAAGAAGCAATGCCAGGGCAAGAAAGGTTTCTGATACCTTCTGAATATGATTTATTATCCAACAACTCAAGGCATTGGAGGGCTTCCTTGCTGCCACCTGACCTTTGTCTTCAGCCTTCCTAATGTTTGCATTGCTGCACTGACCTTGCAAAATGACCTGGAACAGCTCGCCTGTTTCCTTGTGTGTGTCTAGTTTGAGAGTCCAGATGTCGCCTGTGCAAGTCTGTCAATTAGCATCTTAAGGGTTTGGGCTGGGGTCTGCAGCCTATTGAGGGGCACAATCTAACATTAGCCTCCAAATTCCTTCTCCCAACTGAACATTCATTAGTCTGATGGAACAAAAGCAGGCATTCTTTGTTATAAAGTAAGGGTCACAACTGGTGGCTATGTTTTGTTTGGCCTGTAGAGTGTTTAAATATTGAGAAATTTCACATAAAAATACAGATTTATGACTTCTCTTGGAAAATGGGCAAAGTGGACGACTCTGGGGTTACTGAGGAACAGCTATCCCTTCAGAGGGAGATGCCCTCTGGTTCATCATCACCACAATCTGAAGTCTCAGCCCAAGCCTGCTTTGGGCACCAATGCCAATCACCTAGTCTCTATAGGAATCCCGGTTGACACAGCTCTGTTCTGAGGTTGCATCTCTCCCCTTTAGTGTGGAGAATGGATTGGCTAGGTTGTCACTACGATTTGCTACCCACCAGCAAAAAGCACCAAGAGGGCAGTTTTCCTTCCTATCCCTGGCACCTGTCACAGAGAGTACCTGATAGACAACAGGTGTTTGTTACTTTTTTCTTATATGAATGAATATGTGAAAGACTAACTCTGGAAGAGACATTTCTGAGTAACAAGAAATCTGCTTAACCAGCTAGGAAGCCCAGGCTTGTGAGGATTTGGCAGCTTCCTGAGTGACCAGTGCTGCTCCCTCTACCGTTTCTTAATTTGTTATGTTCCCCTGCTGTTACAACTCATTCCTGATTTTTTTTAAAATTCCAGGGGCAAATGTGTTGATGATTCTCTAGGATTTAAATGGAAATTAAAATAAAAATCAAATAGCTATAGGAAAAGCTGCCCCTGTCAGCCTTCTGATTTTCCCTCAGAAAGGTGGGTGATGTTTTGAAAAGCTGCAAGTTCCATGGGTAGAAAGAATTAAAGGCCCCTCTCATAGGTAGACAATGGTGTCAGCTAGGTCACCTGTGCTAATGCTGTCGTATGGAGCTGCCATACTTTCTGGTTTCATCTTGGGGGCATCATCAAATGAGTGTATTTTGTGAAGTGCTAGAAACTTCCTCAGCTCTCAGCACCTGACTAGAGAAAGCCTTCCTGTTATTCCTATAGTTTCTTGAAGACCAAGTACAAATGTGGTAGGATGGCTGGCATAAGGATCAGGGAGCAAAATGCACTGGACATCATGAGACTGAACAGAATCATAGGCAGCCTCTACTGGAAGTCCTTTGGCACACAGTCGAGTGACAGAGTTTGGCCATAATTAGTAGTTATCAGAAGTCCTTTTCTGAGAAATGAGCTCTTTTTATATCAAGGCTAGCATAGCTCCTGGCATACAGTACAAACTTAATAAATATTAGCTGAATGAACAACCTGACAGGGGTTTGTAACACAAGGTAGGCTCATGTTTTGGATGCACAAGTGGGATGGGAAGATTTAAAAACTACTCCTTGCAGCCATAGGTACATTGTGGAATCTTTCATTTCTGAGGAAAATGAAGAAGCACCATCATACTTATTCCATGAATGTTTTGTTGAGATAATTTATCAAAATAATGCTGACACTTGCAGATAGAATGTTCTTTAGAAATATCAAAGTCAGTAATGAAAATTTTCTCTTGTTGGCCTCCATGACAGAAATGCCATGGATTAGGTCATGGAGAGGTCTGAGGCCACAAACCCTAAAAGTCTTTTTTCCATTCCTATTGCCTGGCTCATGTCTATAGGCCCTGCATCTAACTTATAATCACAGCTTCTAGATAACCTGCCCTGAGAGCCAAATTACTAGGTGTTCCAATTAGTATAGCTGCAAAACAAATTACCCCAAATCTAGTGGTAGAAAACAAACATTTTATTATGCTCACAGATAATGCAGGTCAGGAGTTCAGAGCGAGCACAGCAGAGGTGACCTGTCTCTGTAGACTCGTTTGTAGCCTTGGTTAAGAAGACTTGAGGAGCTAGAGTCATTCAGAGGTCCCATGCCTTGCAAATCTGCTAGTGGGTGATGGCTACCAGCTAGGGTTCAGCTGGGCTGTCAGCCACCATGACCATAAGTGGCCTGTCCATGTCTCTGAATGGACTACTTTGAACTTCCTTGTGAGGTGGGGCTTGGGTTCAAAGAGTGGAACATCCTCTAAGCACCAGGTTGAAGTTGTTTTGCCTTTTAGAACTTGGCCTTGGAAATCTATAGCAACATTTCTACAGTCTAGGGCCAACCAAATTCAGGAAAGGGAACAAAGATCCCACCTCTCAATGGCAGGAGTGTTAAAGTCACAGTGTAAGAAAGGCATGTGGGATGGGAGATACTGTTTTGGCCATCTATACAAAATACAATCTGCCACACTGAGTTAGATGTGTTTCCCAACTACTCTGTTCAATTTCACGGACTTAAAGAAAAGAAAAAGGAAGCTTGTCCACCTCTCTCATTTGACTATAACCTCAGTGATGGAAGGAACTGAGTTATTTACCTTTACCTCTTCTGTTCCTAACAAAGTGTCTGGCACACAGTGGGTATTCTACATATATTTGTTGAAATGAACTAAACAGCAAGGAAGAACCAGGACTCCTAGGATCCCCTCTTATGCTGGCTGTGGTGGCATAAGGGAGGTTTGATCAAGACAACAAAAGGGAGGGGAAAGTGCCAAAATACTTTGCTGGGGCCCATTCGGCCACTTCCTGTGAGGGTATCACATATGACAGGAGGCTGTTGCTTTCTGATGCCTCCCAGGCTATGGGTACAGGAAGTAACTACAAGAATCATGACTGACTTCCAATTTTCCTTTTTGAAAATGTTATTTTATCTAGTCCCCTTATATCTCTGTGCCATAAACATGGCAAGTGCAAGATTACCTAAGTGCTGTCTGTTGTTGTTGTTTTAATACACACTCAACTGGTAGAGCAGAAAGGTCCCTGGACAAGAAGTCAGCAGTGGCCTCAGTCAGGGCTCATTAACATAGTAGAAGCCGTATAGCTCTGGAAAGCCAGATAATTTTCCTAAGCTTTGGTATTTTTGCCTATTATGTGGGTATTTTCAAAAATTCCAAAGTTGTTTTTGGAATAATGCTTTTTATAGTGTAAAGCCATATGCAGATATGAGATGCTATTATTATAGCAGTTTTAAAATATGCCCATATATTCTTTAAAATGCTTCCTTTTGAAAGGAGGAACTTAATTCTCCAGACTTAGTGATTCGATTCTGCTAAGTACCGTGAACTAATCAACTACAACCCTGGAGCAGCTTTAGTGATTCATTTCTAGTGACCCGAATGTGGCAGAAATGATGTGACCTTGACTCCTGAGGCAAGGTCACAGAAAGGATAGCTTCATTCTCTCACAGTCACAAACCAGCTACTATGCCATGAGGACACTTAAGCAGCCCGTGGAGAGGCCTATGTAGGCTGAAGCAGGAGGCCCGAACCAACATCTAGCACTGACTCACCAGCCTTGGGGGTCACCCACCTTGACAGAGGATCCCAGGAACCCAGCTGGTAACTGCAGTCCCAACCAACCTCTTGACTGCAGTCTGCAACCTCAGAGCAGACCCTAGACAAACTTCCCTATTAAACTGCTCCTGAATTCCCAGACCTTAGAAACTGTGAGACACAATTACTGTTCACTCTTGTTTTAAGTTACTAAGTTTCAGGGTAATCTGTTGCACAGCCATAGATAATTAATACACAGAAATATGCCTTACAGGAGCTCCAGTGGTGCAATCGGTTAGCGTGCGGTACTTATAAGAAATATGCCTTACTGACCAAATGACAGTTTCTCTGATCATGTAGTAGTTAGTTTTGACCCCAAACCTTTTTACCTGCTGCTGGTGACTAATAAATAACATTTCTGCGGGAGGCAGCAAGCTGATCAGTTAGGCAAGGGACAGTCCAATTCTGCCATGTTCTCTGAAAACAGTCCCTCATCTGCCAATACTATGATTGCTTTTTTATAAATGGAAACAACAACCAAAGAAACCCCAACAATAATGCCAAGATGACTGGGAGCCAAAGTAAGTGGGAGCCAGGAGTCTGGGATCCTAAGAAATTGGTTTTAGCGCTGACCAAACACCATCCAATTCTGTGGCTGTATCCTGGACCATTACTATAGTGTTTATATCTGAGGGGCTCAGGGTTGACTTCTCGAGCCTCAACCCAGCTCTTTCTCACTTGTACAATGGGGGCTCTCTATCCAACACTCTCATACATGGTCATTTTTTTCAAAAATGGCAGTAACTTTGCTCTTAGCCATCCATAATTTCTGCCAGTCTCTGCCCACCTCCCCCAACCCTTTAATACATCGGAGGACAAGGCTGTAGTTTGGTGTGGTACACAGAAAGTGTCCTGAAGGTAAAGACTAACCAGCTTATCTGAAAATTATCTGTGCTGTCACCTTGTTAAGTACCTGCTGTAACTCTCTCGGCTATCTGGTCCCATCACCAAAACACCAAAAAGCCAGTGTTTTATGATAAGCAGTTGGCTAAGATGCCAAAGGCTGAGGATCTCTGGTCTGGCTCTAGTTCTGGCCCTTGACAGGACTTGTCACGTCCTTTCTCCTCCCACATGGTCTGAACAGCCGAGCATGAGGCACGTGCTATGCAGCACCTACTCAGAGACACCTGCTCTCCTGTGAAGCAACAACTTTCCATCTGATCTGCTGCCAATTGTGCATCAAGCCTTCACACAGTAGCATTTGATCCCTTCCCTCTGCCCAGGAAAGATCTTCAAGGGAAATGTGAACATTTATTTTGTAAAAATTCACTTACTCATGATTTGTCTCCCAAATAACTGACGGTCCTCCTTCCTAGTTATTAATTGGTTGGAACAACCCTGGCAGAAGTAGCTAACAGATTAGGTGGTGTTTTAATGGCAGCTCATTCCAGTCTCACACCAGATTGCATTCAGGGGTTTCTGAAGGCAGCGCAGCCATGCAGACACAAGCACTGACCACAGAACAACACAAGCAAGCTGTCACACTTTGTTTTTCTGCTTGTTAAATCCAAATGCTCCTAATTAGTTATCCTGCCTGCTAATGCCTGGGTGGACAATGGCACCGGGCTCAGTGCTGTTGAGAGGCTATGAATACAAGTTCCTTGGGCTCCCGAGGCTTGGGGACTGGTGACTAGGTTGTGGGCATTGAGGCGCTGTTCCTGGGAGCTCTGGATTCAAAGATTTCAGCCTCTGTGTGAATAAAGGTCATCACCTGTTACTTCTTTGGTGAAAGGGCAGCTGCACTGGATGCCCACTTAGGCCTGGCCTTTGTCCACTGACTCTGAAGAGCACCCACAGAGAACATTCTCTGATTATGTGTTTATTTGATAGGGCAGAATACTTTGCAAAATAATTAATATAACATCCTTGAATAAGAATTCAACAAAGTATGTGTCCAAAAAGTGGCCTTGCAACACTTTGGACATTGCCCTTTGGTAACCTTACTAGCTGCAACACACTATGAAGTCACTGAGGTGGGACTCCTGTTTGCAGTATTTCTGTTTGGACCAGTTCTGACAAATGATTACACAGTTGACAATTTTAAGCTCTATGGATATGGACTAGCAAAAAACTTAGCCAAAGCTGGGGTGGTGGCACGTGCCTATAATCCCAGAAACTTGGGTGGCTGAGGCAGGAGGACTGCAAGTTCCAGGTCAGCCTCAGCAAAGTAGTGAGACCCTGTCTCAAAAATAAATAAAAAATAAAAGGGTTGGGGATGTGGCTCAGTAGTAGAGAAGGTGAATAATGAGAAAATCAGCCCCTTAGATGGTCTCACAGAGGGGTGTGTTTGTATGGGTGTATAGTGGGGTGAGGTGGTGCACAGTGGAAGGAGTAGGTAGAGAGGGGCCACTGTAACCAATTGCCTCACCCATGGGACCATGCAGTATCCTTTCTTGTGAATCATGTATAAATAGAATCATTCAATACTTAACTTACAAATGCCCCAAAGGTGAGTAACACCAGAAGAGTTAGTCATTAATATGCATTTTAAGTTTTGTCATAAGAACACAGGTAGCCAGAATTTAGAAATCCAATCTGACTTTTACTTTCAGCAAGTAGAAGGAACTTTAGAAGAATTATCCTGTCATTTGCACAGTCCAGGGAATGACATATTAAACCGGGGTTCTGATTTGCTCCATAAGAACAATTAAGAACTCTTGAATAGTAATTTGCATATATTAATGTATTGTACCAGTAAAATTTATAACCTTTTTATCAGTGTTAAGAGAGCCAAAGGCCCTCAAGCAAGCATGGTTTGGTGGTTTGTTACACACCTAATGTGGAAAGGGGGAAGCTAAGGCACTGACGGTATGGAGCTGTTCTTGCTGTCTCACTTGAGCATTTCTTTCTTTCTTTCTCTTTCTTTCTTTCTTTCTTTCTTTCTTTCTTTCTTTAAGAGAGAGGGACAGAGAGAATCAATTTTATTTAGTTTTTCATATGGCTTTCGTTGCTCCAACACTTTGCTGTGTACATGGTGCTGGGGTTCTAACTTGGGTCCTCACGCATGCTGGGCAAACACCTTAACTACTGAGCCAAGGCTCCAGCCTCTGAGTGTATCTTTTTTAGTACTCTTGTCTTAAACCCTTTCTATTGATTTGTGATAGTGGTGAATAGACTGAAAATAACTAAGCACAATTTCATTCTACTTCCCCTTCTCAAACTATCAAACCAAGGAAAAGCTCTTAAAAAAAAGTTTCCCCATTAAAAATACGTAAAACACGACCATTTGTTCACATATGCTTAGTGATTTCCTTTATAAGGAACTGCTTTGTCATTTCAAAAAACTACTATGCATTCACACTGCCTGAATATTTCTGTTCATAAAGGAATTTATTTTGCAAAAAAATTAATATTATATTCTGCTAAATTTACATTCAAAGTGTACAGACTGAATATGTTCTAATAATAATATCTACCTTGTGGAATAGAATCTGTAATTCCAAACTTAAGAAATGACTGAATCAAGTTGGTGTGCCCTGGAGCTTCTCAGATATGGAGACCCTCCACCTCCTCAATGCCTCTTAGGCACTGCCACCGAAACTGCTGACTGTTTGCAGTCAGATGACAATGTACTGTTGAACTACTACTTTTTTTTTTTTTTTTTTAAGAAAGAGGGATAGGGCTGGAGCGGTGGCTTAGTGGTTTCTGCCCTTGCATGGCAAGTGCAAGGACCCAGGTTCAAACCCCAGCACCATGTACACAACTAAGTGTTGGAGCAACGAAGGCCATGTGAAAAACTAAATAAAGTTGTTTCTCTCCTTCTCGGTTTCTCACTGTCCCTCTCTCAAAAAAAAAAAAAAAAAAAAAAAAGGAAAGAGGGATAGAGTGAGAGAGAAAGAGAGAATCAGTTTTATTTAGTTTCCCATCTGATTTCCATTTCTCCAACACTTAGCTGCGTATGTGCTGCTGGGGTTTGAACCCAGGTCCCTGTGCATGCCAAGGCATGTGCTTTAACAGCTGAGCCAACACTCTAGCCCGAACTACTACCTTTTTGATGTGTGTGTTAGTAATATGCAAAGAGCAATTTAATTGCTGGTAAAATAAACAAGACAATTAAGGACTTAACAACAACATAAATTTTGCCAATAACTGACTGGTGCTCAGTGACCAGAAGACAGGTGACTGTTGCTCCCAGAACAAGTGGAAAGAGTCTCCTTTGCTAGTCAATCATTAACCTTTGCTATTTATTTCCTTACATCCAAGAGCACAACAGTAAGAAAGAATGAATGCAAAGAGGATATTAAATGCAAAAAATGAAAAGGGGGGAAATTATTTTGAATCTAACTAAAGACACATAAAGGTATCTTGAAATCTTCAGCCAAATCGATGATTAAATCTTTATGCTAAAACTTTAGGGACTATTACCTATAAACGTGAATCTGGAGAGAGAAAAGAAGGACACAATTTTTTGGTACTTTAAGTATTATTAGTGCTTTGCATACTGCATTATTTTAAAATTTTTTATAAATTCCATATCTCTCTTTACCATGTTCATTAAATATTTACCTTATTTTTTTTTCTTTTTGGAGAGGAAAATGTCTATGCTTTGGTTTTGAAATAAAAGAGAATAGAAAAAAATCAAATTCACTTAAAAGAAACTTGTAGAAAGGAATCTTATGCATTTAGGAAAAATATTTGCACTATTATTTTCCATAATTCTTCAATTACTTGGTTTATATTTTTTTACCCTTCAAAATCTGCACATGAAAATTCCTTTTTCCTATAATTATTTACAAAACAGAAAGATTTGCTCTTATAGAAACCTTGGAGAATGAGGAACGGAATCAAATGGGGAAATAACTTACTCTAAAACTCCTAAAGCTGACATGAAGCAGCAGATGTGAAAAGGTCCAGGGCCACGTGGGCTGGCGGCAGGGTCAGGAAGGTAGAGTTACCTGCTACCATTGACTAGCTCTTTCACGAAGCAGAAGTTTTTTGTTTTTTTTTTTTTTCCTTTCTTTCTTTCTCCTTATGTTCCTACTCGTATATATTTTCAAGATCAGTTCAAACCTAGAAAACATGCCTGTTATTTATCCAGAAACTGAAGGAACATGGGGTACAGGGTGCCCTTCAGTGCAGATAGCCAAAATGCAGACAGATCAAAAGCTAAATCCAATTTAACCCACCTCAGGCAGAAAATATAATTGAATTAAACTTCCTCTAAATATGATAAGTTTGGGGCTCTTAAAGCCAGACACAAAGAACCGGGTTAGAGTGAGCTGCTAAGTAAATGGATGCATGGAGCTCTAGCCACCCCGCCCATGGGGAGTTTGATAAGCTGTTGATTGCCTCTATCACTTTACTAGCAGGCTGAAAACTGATTAAGCTGCTTATGGGGCGGGCTCTGGGGGCTAATGGCCTGGCCCACCAAGAACACCACTAGCACTGATTTAAGTAAGCTGCTTGGCATGTATGGTTTGATTATTATAAGGCTGAAAAAAGAAAAGGGAAGGAAAAAGACAGCAGGATATAGGAGAGCCTTAAAAGCAGGCTTTATTATTCCAAACGGACACACCACTTTGATACCCTAAAATGAATACGGAATTACTCTGATTCTTTCTCTTCATCTGATATCAAAACTTGCTCCTGAAAGGCTTCCTCAAAGAGTTTTCACTTTGGAGCCACCCATTCTATTTTAAACCACCTTTATAAGAATATTTGGTGCCTTTAAACCCACTTATCAAGTGATAGAGTCTGGATCCCCATACTATGTTCAGACAGACTGCTTGAAAGTAACAGGATATGTATACTGAGTGTTTTAGCTGATTCTTCCTCTTGAACACCACTGGATAATTGTAATTTAAAATATACCGCTTTCCAGCACAGCCAGCAGATCACTGCTGCTTGCCTGTGTAGTAAAGGACAGATAGGACTGAAGGAGCTGGAGCAAGCTGACATGTTCCAGTAGGTTTAAACCTGACACATGAGTGGAAATAAAAGCCCAAGTCTTCTCTCAGACCTCTCCCAATAAATGTTCCAAAATTATTTTTGCTTTTTAAAATAACGTTCTTACCTACAGAGGGACAAAGAACACAAATGTATTCAGTTTTTTAATTAAAAGAAAAACAGGATACACAAGAAACCTCGAAAAGTAATTTCAAGTCTGAACAATGCCCAAAAGACATGAGCACAATTTTTAAGTGGATTTCAATCCTTCTGGGTAAAATAACAGAGAGGAAAATGACAGAAGATCAGAATCATAGCTGTGAGATGTTTTGAAAGTTGACACAGTTGTTGTTGTTATTGTTGTTTTAAATGATTCTTGAATGGATCAGTACATATATAAAAAGGAAAGTAATGCTTTCATTTCAGGTTTGACAGATTCTTAGGGAGTGAGTTGTTGATTTAAATGATTAACCAAAACTTAACATATTCAAAACTGAGGGCTGAACACACAAAACCTTGATTTCTTCCAGGCTGCTAACCTGGTCAACCATTAAAAGGACATGTACCAATAAAAGCATAAAAAAATTATTTGACTCTTACATGCTCTGTTGTGTTTTATTAAACTTTAAAAGTCATTTGGCTGTTTGGCTTGAGCACATTCATTGACTTCATACATACACTTGCCTTTCATATCTTTTTTTTCACATTTTAAAAAAACAGAAATAAAGTCACTTGCCAAAAAATTCACTCTTTTAAGGTAAACAATTCATTGATTTTTAGTACACAAGGTTGTGCAAATACCATCATTATCTAATTCCAGAGCCCTTTTACTGCACTCCAAAGAAATCCCACATCCAACAGCAGTTACTCTATCCCTTCAACTCTCCAGAACATGGCCACCACTTACCTACTCTCTGTCACTATGAATTTGCCTATTATGAACAATTCATTTAAGTACAAGCATAAAATACATGTTATTTCCTATTTGGCTTCTTTCACTTAGCATGTTATTTTCAGCATTTCACTTCTTTTTATAGTTGAATAATATTCCATTGTATGGATAAACACATTTTGTTCATCTACTCATCAATTGATGAACATTTGGGTCACTTCTAGTTTTTTTGCTGTTATACATAATGCTGTACCGAACATTTTTGTACAACTTTTTATGTGAGTATGTTTTTAAGTCACTTGGGTATATACCAAGGGGACGAATTGCTGGGTCATATGGTAACTCCATGTTTAACTTTTTGAGGGACTGCCAACTGTTTTCCAAAGTTGACTACTATCCTACTTCACATTCCCACCAGCAATGCATGAGAGCTCTAGTTTCTCTATGTTCTTGCAAATATTTGTTATTGTCCTAGATTATCTTTTTATACTAAGTTTTTTTTTATTCCCATTCTGAACAGAAACTGAGTATCAGGGATCTTGGTGAAAATGACTCCAGTGATGGCAGGACTTAGTGCCATGACTGTAATCAACAAATACTCTTCCCCAGGAGGAAATGAAAAAGCAATGGCCCCTGAGCACACTTACCTGCTGCAGATCAGCGAGGGAATACAAGTGGATCTGTTGAAGAAGGTATTCTCTGGGAAAAATTCTGAAAATAAGGGCAGATACACAAGTAAACTGTATTACCACAAAACACACCTTTTCTGGAAAGTTTCAAAGTCTTATTCAAGAATTCTTGTCCTCTACCCTCTACCCTTTTTACCCTTACTCCCAAATCTTTGAGAAACTTGTAATAAGATTTTTTTCCTCAAATATTTTTCTTTCTAACATAGATTCAAGAATGGAAATAGAAGTACAAGTTCCATCATCATTATCATCATCGTTATCTTCTTTTTCTCCTTATGGTCCTGGGGATGGAACTCAGGACTGCATACATGCTAGACAGGTGCTGTACAACTGAGCTACATGTCCAGACCTGGTCTTTCATTTTTACTGTGATCTGAAATGTTACATGTACTGTGAAGTAGTCTAAGACTGAGGACCAGGGCATTAGGTTTCCTGAACCTGCTGTGTCCCTAAAAAGCTGTGTGATCCTGGGTAAGTCTCCAAATCTGGCTTCAGCTTCTGCACTGTATAATAAGGGTAAATGAACCTGAAATCTTTCCAAGTATCTTTTTAGGTGTAATACACCACATCCGAATTAATTTCAGAGTTTAGGAGCACAGGAATGACAACCCATGTGTTAGGGTATTCTGTGGCTTTCATTAATGTGGGACTGTGGTACAGATATCACACTAATGAACTATCCTTTTAAATGCATAGAGAAGGTAATTTTTTGAACCTTGGTACAGATGAGAATAATGGATGTTATGGTTTGGGTCTAGAATGTCTCCCACAGGCTCATGTGTTGAAGGCTTGGTTCCCAGTGCATCAAAGTTCAGAGGTAGGGCTTTTGGGAAGTGATTGGATCATGAGGGCTCTTATCTTCATCAATGGATTAATACATTGATACGTTCAAAATTGGAAGGACTATTGAGAGGTGGTGGAAACTACAGAAGGTGGGGCCTAGTTTGGGGAAGTGGATCATGGGGGCACACACTGGAAGTATCCTTTTAGCTGTAATATACCATATCTGGTCCCGTTCTTGCTTTCTACCTCTGCTTCCCAGGCAGGATGAGGGGCACAGCTCTGCTGCACCATGCCATCTGCCTTGATGTTCTGCCTCACCACAGACTCAGAAACATGGGGCTGAGTGACCAAGGACTGAAATCTCCAAAACCAGGAACTCAAATAAATCTTTTCTCCATTAAGTTGTTTATTTGTTTGGTTGTTTCAGGATTTTGGCACAGTGATTGAAAGCTGACTAATAAAATGGGACAAATATTTTAAGTTGGGACTGTTCATATCTTTGACTGTTGTCAATTCAGAGCATCACGATAAATGACAGTGAGTGAACACGAAAAAAATAAAAACAAAAACAAAACAAAATAGTTGAGCAGGGCATAGTGGTGCACAGGAGGCTGTGGCAGGAGGATCACAAGTTCAAGACCAGCTTTGGCAACTTAGTGAGACCCTATCTTAAAATAAAAAATAAAAATGTCTGAAGCTGTGGCTCAGTGGCAGAGTGCTTTGCCTAACATGCATAAAGCTCTGGGTTCAATTCCTAGTAATTCCCAAAAAATGACCCCAAAAATTGAAAACTGGTATCATAGTGTAGATAGTTGGAAAATACAACACACAAAAAATTAATAGTGCAGGTAGTACATCTCTTTGTCTAACATGTTACCATGTAAGTATCTTATTAAATTAAAAAAACCCAACTTATTCAGTTAACACTTATAACTATCTATTAAACACCAAGGCATTAGAAGGACAATTACAAATAAGACAGTATCAGGATTTGGGTTCCAGAGGCAGAAAGCCAAGCAAGGGAAAGAAACATAAATTGACAATTAAAATACAATGTAGACGTAGAAAATGGTTAAGAGTCATTCATGGAGTACATACTTTTGGAGTGGTCTAACATGGTAGACTGTAACCCTGGCTGTCTATTAGAATCATTTGGGGAACTTTTAGAAAATGACAGGGAAGGGGCTGGAGCAGTGGCTCAGTAGTTACGGTGCTTGCCTGACATTTATGAGGATGTGGGTTCAAACCCCAGCATCACACACACAATGAAGTGTCAGAGCAATGAAAAACAGGTGAAAAACTAAATAAAATTGATTCTCTCACTCTCCCTCTTTAGAAAAAAAATAAAGAAAATGACAGGGCTTATGTATGTCTATGTCTAGAGTTCAGAAATAAGTATAAACAAGAAAATAAACAAAACTACCTCTATTTTCAATAACACATGACAGAATTGATCAAGAGACCTATTCTTAATTGCACCCTACAGTGTTAAGCACTAAAAATAGTAAGAGGAGCCCACCTGGGGATTGGCACTCAATATACATCATTTCATTCGGCCTTTACAACAGTCCTGCACGTAAGTACAAGCTCTGTTTTACATATAAGGAAACAGGCTGACAGGCACTAACTGATTTGCCCAGGATCACAAAGCTGGGATTCAAGGCCAGGATTTCTGAGTCTAAAGCTCCTTCCAGTTTCCTTGGGCTGAGGGTAGAGGAAGGAAGGAGGTGTGTATGAGTTAACCATGTAATTTAGCTAGAGCATGCATGTCTCTTCCAGGTAGGTATCCATTATTGTCCAGACCACTAGCAATATAGAGTCAAGTAACCTTTTAAAGCAATAAGTCCACACTAATGGACTTTATTGTGCCCTCTGCCTCTTTAACAGGAAGGATGGAGATACTGCAAGCAAGCATACCTGACAAGGGCTTAGCGGCTTTTTCAGGGTAAGGACAAAGGGATAGTAAAAGGAATGTGAATGGTGGGGGGGATAGAGGGGAGACGCAAGACACTTCTGGAA
>PVKS010001026.1:30618-157185 GCA_004027875.1 Aplodontia rufa
CCAGAGAAGCAGCATCCAAAGAAGCAGCAGTAGCCAGAGAAAAGCAAGAAAGCAAGCAGCCGTGTCCTGAAGGGAAAAAGCAGAGAAGACGCATAGAACCGGAGAGATCAGCAGAGACGTCAGATCAGCAGCGGTAGAAGATGCAGGTCCCGTGTTCCAGCCGTCGGCGTTCACCCCCTTGTTCCCGGCTCCCCAACCCTTCCTAACTCAGCCCCTCGGAGGACGGCCCAGCGTCGGGTCGTTCTGCCCGTTCCTCGCTCTGGAGTGCAGTGGGGAGCGACTCCTTTCCGCATCCCTGCCCTAACTTGGTCCCTCGGAGGATGGCTCAGGCTTGTTGGGTCATTCTACCCGTTCCTCGCTCTGGAGTGCAGCGGGGAGCGACTCCTCGCCCCATCCCCTTCCTAACTTGGCCCCTCGGAGGACAGCTCGCTAGGTCATTCTGCCCGCTCCTCGCACAGGAACGCTGCGGGGAGCGACTCCTCTTCCCCCGTCCCCAGCCCTGTCCTGCCGGCGCCCAGTTCCCAGTGTCCTGCTGGCCCCCCGGGGAACGGCTAAGGTTCGCCGAGGCCGTTCCACCAGCTCCCCGCTCCAGAACCCAGGAGTGACAGTGGGTGACAGAATGGTGGTGCCATTAGCCAACAACAGAGGGTAGGCTTTCAGGGGAGGGGATAACCAGAGACTTTTATATATGCTGAGTATCAAGTGCTTCTGTGGGGTACAGCACAGCTGTGGGTGTGAGGGATGTGGAAGCACCAGGGCACTCCTGACATTGGCATAGAGGGAACAGTAGAAGTAGTGGAGATGGATGGAATGGAACAAGTAGAAAGTTGAAGTGAGGGGGACTGAGCATGGACAAGGCTCATATTTTTTACTTGTTTAGAAGATCTCGAACTATCTAAAAATATACTTTGATAGTTTCTGACTTTTCTTATGCTTGAAAAATATGCTTTGAAAAGAATCAGGATATGCATATGTATTTAGTGTCTAAGTTTCCTCTTCATGTGTAAAATGTTCTATCTTTATACCCTTTACACAGCTTTACCCAAATGTTTTCATCTTAGATAATAACTAAGGAACATTGGTTAAAACTAAGGCATTAAGAATTATGTAAATTATAGACTTTATTCATATGTACCAGATTTCATTGTTTCACTAATGCCCTTTCTCTGTAGGATTCAGTCTGGAATACAAGAGTACACTTACAGAATGTTGTATTTTTGCTGCTGTTGTTGAATGTAGTAAAACATCTGCAAGGCAACTTGAGACTCAAACGTGCAGAAAAAGAAACTGAGGGTAGTTTTTCAGTGGGAGTCTGAGGGGGATGTAGGATGCTTGGGAGTGGATGAATGGGAGGATTAATCTTTTTGAAAGATAACTGATTAATAATGAAAACAGAGTAAAATGAAGGCAATGTGGTAGCAGTGCTAAGAAACAGAGACATCATAATTCAAGTAAGTGGCTGGAATGTCATTCAAGATTAGCTCCTACCTCTTCTTTTGTTTGCAGGAACACAGGTCAGCTGGACAAAGAGAGTGAGACAATAGGGACAAATGCAGGGTAGCCTATCTGTCACATTTTGCTACTTAAAATTCTCTCTAAAATTTCTACGACTAGAAGTACATAATACAAGAATTATTTGCAAATTTACAAACCAAATCCTACTGGCATGACCCTCTTAGGGTACTCCACTAGATAACTAGAGTACTCAGTTATCCAATCAAAACTCTTAACTGGGTGGCTAAATAAGCCAGGACTCATACCAGGTGCTGGAGATGGGTACTTTGAAGAACACAACTGATGAGCAACAAAGAGAATTTTCAGTTTCTCCTGTAGCCTTCTTACTTCTGAACATTGTTCATTATTCTTGTCATAATAAACTAAACCACTTCAGCCATGGTTATCTCTAATATTCCTTCAACACTATTTGCACAGCTACAGTTAGCTATGTATTTATTTAATGTTGCTAAGTGTGTAAATAGATTTCATGTATGTTTATTTTCCCTTTCCCTTTCAAAGAGCTTCTATGCCCCTCTAGGAACACTTTGTTTACCATCTCCCTTAATCACTCTTCAGTGTCTAATACCATAATTCATATGAGGTTGGCTATAGACACAAAGAATTGGAAAACGCAATATGTACAGAAAAAATAAAGGAACCGAGCTTACTGTGTCTGGAGAAGATGTTGTGTCCAAAAGATTTAGTGATGGACATTAAAAAACAGACTTTTAATAGAGATAATGCCAATCAGCTCTTCTCCCTGGAGGAAGGAAGTTGTGGCATAAAAGCATTGAAGTCAAATGGGAGAATAAATTTCCTGAGAGAGATAACTAGGAGGTATTAAACTGTGTCTCTTATCATGATTTTTTTAACATGAATAAAAGAAGGAAGAGTTTTCTGCAGCTATTTAGAGGTAGGGCCCTGCTCCTCTGCTCAGAGATCAGAGTTTCCAAGGCAGGGCCAGATAAGGGCTCACTGCCCCTTGTTCCTTTTGCCCCTAAGGCAGACTGAATTTGCAATACATTCTCTGAATATCTTCTTCAGGCAGGCCAACCACAGGGGTGAGGCAGGGTAAATAATGACTGACATAAAAGCCAAACTCAGGAAAAGGTGGGCCATGGCAACTTCCATTCTCCAGGATACCAAGGGTTTTTCCCTGCTGTCAGTTAAGTCCTAAAAGTTAGCCCATCAGAGAGGAACCCTGGAGGAAATGGACTAAACACTGCCTCTTCTTAACTCTGATTAGTAGAAATGGGTTTTAGAAAAACCTGGAAGCCCAAGATCTACTCAGGTAGAATTAAGATGCCTGAGGCAGATCTGACCAGGGAAATACAGGGCTCCCTAAAGGTGTGCAGTCACTTTAGGGACTCCACTGGGATAGTCACCATTCATATATGTCTGGTATGCAAAGCTTGGTGTCCCCTTAAGATAGTCAGGTCTACATGAATTTTACTATTAGTATATTCAAAAAAGAATGGGTGATTACTTTCATTCTCAGAAAACACTTGTGATTACCTTATCTCCTGTGAATTTAATGCAAACCTCTGTGATTTACCACTGTGGTTAAGAATTTAGAATCAGATCCTAAAATCAGCACATATTTCATTGCAATAAGTAGATGCTGAGTTCATGACAACATGCCAGGCAGTATGCTGGGCCCTCAGGACTTGGAAAAGTGTTTTAATATACAGACATATGAGCAGTGAGAGGGAGGCTGTCTGGATACCTGATCAGGAAAGGCTTCTGAGAACTGATTAGTCAGAGCTGATGGGAAGAAGCAGGACACATTCCAGGTGGAGGGAGCAGCAGGGGTAGGAAGTCAAAGGCCAGAGTAAATGAGTACAGTGCTAGGGACTCATTCCCTAGGGAGATGAAGGAGCTCTACAGGCCTTGTTTGGGAGGGCACACTCTTAGTAAGTTAAGTTGTAGCCAGCAATGAGGGTGTAGCCATGTACTTAAGATTCTATCCCTAAAAACATGAAGTGCCACCCAAGTGTCTCAAGCAGGAGAATGACACAGTTAACTTTATGACTTTAAAAGATCGCTGACAGGCCAGGTATGGTGGCTGGTGCCTGTAAAGCCAGTGGTTCAGGAGGCTGGGGAAGGAAGATTGCACATTCAAAGCCAGCCTCAGACCCTGTCTCAAAATAAAAAATAAAAAGGTCTGGGGATGTGAGTCAGTGGTTAAGCCCCTCCAGGTTCAATCCCTGGTACCAAAAAAAAAAAAAAAAAAACAAGTTACCCTGGGGTTGGAAAAATAGGGCTATCATCAGAGAGATTTCTATAGCTGAATCCACAAATCACGTTGACTGACAGGAAGAAAATGTCAAGAAGCAACCTTGGATATTCATAGTGTTCTAGCTCGATCAAGTGGGTAAAGGCAGTTTCATTTGCCGGCATAGGAACAGGGAAGAGTAGCCATCTTGTTGAGGAAAGTGCAACTCAGTTGTTGGGTGAGTGCACTGGAATTGTCTGTGGACCGTACAAGCAGAGTCACCTGAGGACAGGTAGGAGATTTGTGTTCCCCCAACCTAGAAGTTCTAGGTGGAGCCAAGAGAGTAAGGGGGAGGTCAGGACAGCACATACTAGGAAATGAGCAGACTGGATGCTGGCCAAACGGCACTGTTTAAAGAGTGATGTAGGAAGAAGACTGGAAAGTGCAGTTAAACAGGGAGAAAAAAAAGCAGAAGAACTTCACTGTGTAAGTCATGGAAGGAGAGAATTTCAAGAAGGAAGAAAGGAGTCAATGGCATTAAAGGCGATGGGGATGTCAATTAACATGAGGAAGGCTCTCCTGAGACCTGGAAAGTGCTAGAGGACATGGCAATGGCAAGGAGGAATTCATCAGTAATCTCAGCAGTTTCAGGGGAGGAGGATGGAAGCCAGAATGCAGAGGGGTGAGGACTGTGGATCATTCTTGTAAGAAGTAAACTTTAAAGGAAAGGAAAGATATTGGGCCATTGCTATAGAAAGATGGAGGACTAAGAAAATGTTCCTTTTTTTTTTTTTAAAGATGCAAGAGCCTTGGGCATATATATATGCTAAAATAAAGAAATTAGTAAAGTAGAGGAGCTGAAGACACAGAAGTAGGAGAAACTGACAGAGCCTGGCCCTGGAAAGACCTACAGGAAATGAGATGCAGACCCAGCTGGAAGCTCTTTCAAATGCATTTGCAAATACGTATGGATGTGCACACACTCACAAAGACAGTACTTTCTTAATTAAAATGTTTCAAGTTTTTGCTAAAATATTATATAAAACTACAGAGCTGTAGTAGCAAAAACAGCATGGTATCAAAACAGAACCGAAGACCAGTGGAACCAAATAGAATATCCTGAGACAAACCCCCATATCTTTAACTATTTGATATTTGATAAAGGGGGCAAAAGCATAGTGTGGAAGAAAGATAGCCTGTTCAACAAATGGTGTTGGACAAATTGGACAGCCATGTGTAGACAACTGAAGCTGAATCCTTATCTTTCACCCTGCACAAAAATTAAATCAAAATGGGTCAAAGATCTGGATATTAAGCCAAAAACTTTAAAGTTACTAGAAAAAGAAGTAGGGTCAACACTACAGGACATAGGAGTCGGCAGCGCCTTCCTCAACAAAACTCCCATGGCTCAAGCAGTAAAGTCAAGAAAAAATGAATGGGATGCAATTAAACTAAAAAGTTTTTGCACAGCTAAAGATCTAGTCAAGAGCATCAAGAAAGAATCAACAGAATGGGAGAAAATCTATGCCTGCTACGCCTCAGACAGAGGGCTAATGTCCAGAATATACAAAGAACTAAAAAAAACTAAACAACAAAATTACAAATAATCCAATCAATAAATGGGCTGTGGATCTTAAAAGAAACTTCTCACCAGTGGAAGTCCAGAAAGCCCATAAATATATGAGAAAATGCTCTACATCATTAGCTATAAGGAAAATGCAAATCAAAACTTCACTCCTATTAGAGTGGCAAAAATGAAAAATTCGAACAACAGATGCTGGAGGGGCTGTGGGAAAAGGGGAACACTGTTACACTGCTGGTGGGACTGCAAACTGGTTCAGCCACTATGGAAAGCAGTGTGGAGAAGCCTCAAAAAATTAAGGATGGAACCACCTTATGACCCAGCTATCCCACTCCTGGGTATTTTCCCAAAAGACTTAGAATCAGTGTATTATAGTGATGTAGCTTCCTCAATGTTTAAAGCAGCTCAATTTACTATAGCTAGACTATGGAACCATGCCCCTCACTCGACAAGTAGATTCAAAAACTTTGGTATATATACTCAATGGAATACTACTCGGCCATTAGAGAAGACAACATTATGGCTTTTGAGATGAAATGGATGGAAATGGATAGAATTATGCAAAGTGAAGTATCCCAATCTCAGAGACTCAAGGGCCGAATGGTTTCTCTCATCTGTGGAAGCTAGAATACATCAGGAAGCAGTACGTTAGAGGTCAAAGCTAATAATAACTTTAAATTGTATGATTCTTTTTGCAACAGGGAGACGACTCCCTAGGATACTTGGAGGTGTAGGCTGGGGACAGGGTGGGGGGAGGGCTTAGGAAAATTAATTCTCTCTGTCTCTCTCTCTCTCATTGTCCTTCTCTCTTTAAAAAAAAATAAATTAATAAAAAATTGTTCACTAGTACACAACAAAAAAATTAAGAAAAAAGGGGGAAAATATTGTATAAAAGATAATTACTAATTTTTCCAACTTCAACATATTAGGAACCAAAATCTGCAAACTCTCTGAAGGTTATCTGACAGCCATCCTTTGGTAAACAGAATCCTTGCTGCAAAAGGTCTCTGTCTTTTGTTTTCTGATGAGGCGGCTGTGTTTAGGACTTTCTATGCATTAAGTGACCTCACTGCACCACAACCTATTAATCATCAGGTCTGGCAGCATTTCTACAGCAGACCAACCACGTAGGCATCCCTGATCCTACCAGTGCAAGTTCATCTGGTTGGCCCTGACATCCAAGCCAAAGGACAAAAGAGATAAGGAGGGGTCAACTCCACACTTCTCTCATCTATCAAAAGAAATCACATCACTGGCAGGTAGCACTATTAAGTTCCCTGGTACCAAGGAATACTGAAGAAACCTGCTACAGGATCACGAAAATCAACCAGCACAATCATTTTCAGTGCCAACATTTTCAATTTTTTCATCTTTAGAATTGTCTGATGCACTGGGAAAGTAACTTAGGCCTCATTCATAGACAGCTCTAATGAGAAAGGTGGGAAAAGATGAAAATTAAAAAGAAAAAGGTTATAAACGATTCAGAGTCCTTATAGTAGAGGGTAACTTGGGGTTAAACATTCAGAGGTAATTGCCTATGAAATCAAAGGCAGTAGTTAAAAAAAAAAAAAGGTAAAGGGTCCCATTCTATTTTGTTCTATGACATTAAGTCAAATAAATCAAGACTCATTTAATGTGACTAATTTCTGAGGACTTCGACTCTGTTCCCACTAGCCCCTTTATGCTCATGAGATAAGGCTCTGAAGAAAGTCGACTTTTTTGCAAGATTCTAATAGATTTAATAACACATCACTGTTTTCCGGAAGCTCAGTTCTTACAGATGTACAACTGGCATTTAAAAATCCAGTGACAAAGTGGAAAAAGAAGATTTTTAATGGAAATATTTCAGCTTAGGCTTTAATAAACAGACTACACACACACACACACACACATAACCAAAGCAATAGTAAAACACCCAATGTAAACCTCTAGAATCTGATTCTAAATGATAAGGGTCTAAAGAAGAACATGATAAAAGTGTATAAGGAATAATTTTAAAAGGGAAATCATTTATTCATATAGCATTACTGTGTTTTTTAAGAATATGCGCTCCAGGGCAGGTAATTTGTATTGAGTTGAGAGAGTCACAGTGTCTTTCCTTCTGAGGGCACATGTACCCCCACCAAAATCAGCAAAAAGCACTATGAAGCATTCCCAGGGAGATGTAATTTAGTGTTCTTGATATGAGCTGCAAACTCTTCCTGAAATAGTTACATTAGGCTGGATGTGGATAGGACTCATATGTCCAGCCATGCTCTGAGCTAATGGAAAACAATTTTAAATCAAAGGCAGATATTTCGATAGTAACCCATGAGGAAGAAAGAAGCTTCAATCATTTCTCTAGATACCTCATTTTGCTAATCTCATTGGCTAGAAAAGTGGCAAGATTGCACTAGATATTATATCTTGGCAGATAGTTATAGGAAATAAGAGTCTCTTACCTGCTCATTCAGAAACTGTGTTTAAGTCTCTTAGCAACAATCTAAAGCCTGGAGTAGAAAGAAATACTTGGGAAGTAATTTTGGTTGTGGTTATTCCAGGATCTGATTATAAAAGTGACAGCCTATATCCCAGCGGTCATATATCCTAACTTAATTCTTAGAAGTAGTTTTTTAATAGTAGCAAGAAAATAAAGCTTTTCCTGCAATGAGACATTTTTTTTTGTTTGTTTTGTTTGTTAGGAGAGAAGGCCAGTGAGAGAGAGAGAGAGAAAATGAGAATCAATTTTATTTAGTTTTTCATGTGGCATTCATTGCTCCAACACTTTGTTGTGTATGTGGTGCTAGGTTTGAACTCACATCCTTGCACATGTCAGGCAAGTGCCATAATCTTTGAGCCACCTCTCCAGCCCAACAACGAGACTTTTTTTGTCTCATAAAATGATTTTAAGGAATTTATATATATATATATATACACACATATATATATGTATATATATATATACACATATTTTTTTAATCTTGAAGTAAAACAAAATCACTCAACTTTTTGAAGAATTTCTTAGTAAAAAGCTATAATACACACACACATGTATATAGTTTTTAGTACGTTTGACATAAACAACTCCAGATTTTCTTCTTGAAAGTTTATTAGTCCATTTAGCACTGAATGGCGCTGCCTTTTGTGGACAGCTGGTAGATCCATTTTACAGTACTAGTGTGTGTGTGTGTGTGTGTGTGTGTGTGTGTATAAAATTGGCCAGACAAGACTCTGGAGAAAGTGAAGAAATGTATGTGTGTGTGTGTGTGTGTGTGTGTGTGTGTGTATAAAATTGGCCAAACAAGACTCTGGAGAAAGTGAAAAAATAGAAGGAGCTATCAGGAGATGAGGAAGATAGATGACTTGAAAACTACACTGGTAGAAGTCATCCAAGAGAAAAAAGAATTTTTGAAGTAGAATGAGATGAACAATTGCTTCAGATAACAATAAAAAATGACATATTTTTGCAGTTTCTGAGTTCTGATAGATTCATGCAGATGATCTGTTAAGGCTACTGTCCCAGCTACCGCTAAAGACATTTTAAATTAATTAACTTGAAAACTAGTCACAGAAATGTGGCTAACCTTAAATCTCCCAGAGAACATTAAAGTTGCATTTGCTTACTGAGCTTAAAGAGGTATTATCCATATACTTCAAATGTTAATCATTACTGGTCTTTAATTAATTTAGTTAGAAAAATGGTTGCCAAAATGAGTTTTTCTTCTAAAATTCAATAGTAACTAGACTTTTGAGATTACATTTTGATCTCAGATTTTAGTTATAAGATTCCATATATGTAGTTCAGAGACATAGCAAGTCTAGTCTACATAAATTTTATTTTAAGAATTACTGCCCTGGGGCTGGAGTGGTGGCTCAGTGTATGCATGTGCAAGTACACAGGTTCAAAACTCAGTACTCATTCTGGAGATTGGGAAGATGGGGGAACCATCCCAGAAGCCGATGTCATTCCTCCATGAACTACCCATTTAACGCATGAGTTCTTCTGGGGGAAAGTGCAATAGGTAAAATCCAAGGTGGTTATCCATGATCTGGCTTTTCCCCTCAATAACAAAGTTTATATCCATTGATTGATAATGTTTTGATAATGTTTCCCCCTCAACTGTATTTCTATATTCTTCTAAAAAAAAAAAACTCAGTACTCATGTACACAGCTAAGTGTCAGAGCAATGAAAGCCATGTGAAAAAAAAAAAACCAACTCAATAAAAAATGATTCTCTCTGTCTCTCCCTCTCTCTCTCTCACTGTCCTTCTTTCTTAAAAAAAAAAAAAAAAAAAAAAGAATTATTGCCCTAAGTCAGGGATGGTGGTATGCCTATAATCCCAGCAACTTGGGAGGTTAAGGCAGGAGGATGGTAAATTCAAGGCCAGTTTCAGCTACTTATCAAATCCCTAAGCAACTTTACATGTCCCTGTCTCAAAATAAAATATAAAAAGGACTGAGGATGTAGTTCAGTGGTAGCGTGTCTCTGGGTTTAACCACCAGTACTAAATAAATAAATAACTTCCCTAAAAGACAAGTTCTTGATAAATGGGCCTAATAAATTAAGCATACTTGGTTCATAACAGCATGCGATCTTTTCTATCAGGTGATTATTCCCCCTAATAGGTCTGACTTTTCAAGGGGTGAAGAAAGAAGAGATGCTGACATGAAGAAAGTCTACCAGTTCATTCACTACTAGATTGCTCATGTAATCTTTTATTGAGTACATTGAATAAAAAAGCCTCAGTTACTTTTTCTAAGATCAATGATAGTATGTTCACATATCAAAACAGCATTTTCACTTGGTGATTCATGACGCTTTAGACAAATATTTATTGACATAAAAAGATGTTCACAATACACTAAGTATAAATGAGTAGTTTTAAAATTGTTTGTACAGTGTAATGGGGAGAAAAAAGCATACGCAAAGAAAAAGGTCTGAAGGAATATGTACCAAAGTGGAAGGACAATGGGTACCTTTCTTTTTTCTTTTTTTTTTTTAAGAGAGAAGACAGTGAGAGAGAGAGAGAGACAGAGAGAATCAATTTTTATTGAGCTTTTCACTTAGCTTTCGCTGCTCAACACTTAGTTGTGTACGTGGGTTGCTGGGGTTTGAACCCATGTACTTGCGCATGCCGGGCAAGCGCCGTAACCACTGAGCAACTGCTCCAGCCCCTAATGGGTACCTTTCTTACTTATATTTTCAATGATGAACAGTATCTTTTGCAATAAGAAAAAAATCAGTTTGACCAAATTGTGTGGGCAGAACCTTGGTAACAGGATTTCATTCGTTTCATTAAGTCACTCAACAAGTATTTATTAGCCTCTATTCCACGTCATAGACTATCCTAGGCCCTGGGGATACAGTAATGAGTGTCACAGATTAAAAAGTCATGACCTCTGCAGCTTACATCTGATGGGGGAAGTGTAGCCACTGCACATGGCTGCACAGGTGCACAAAGCACAAGCTCCATATCAATACGTGATAGCCAAGAAAGGGAGACAGGCAACATGAACTACCATGTTGCATGGTGATAAGCAAGGAAAGAAGACAGGAGGTGGGGAGCAATGGGCACTGGTTGCAATTTAATACAGAGTGGTCAAGGATGCTTCTTTCAAGCGATGGTTGTAGAATAACCTAAAGGAGGCAAGGAAGTAAACTGCCGTTCCTTGAGAAAAAGAAAAGCAAGTGTAGAAACACAGGCAGGAACCCTGTTGGCATGCCCAGGGACCAACAAAAAGGCTGGTGCAACTGGGAAAGAAGAAATGAGGGGTGGAAGTCATGTGAGGAGAAGTAAAGTAGTAAAGTGGAATGAGACTGTGAATAGCCTTGAACTTTTTTTGATTTTTTTTCCTGGTGCTAGGGATTGAACCCAGGTCCCTATACATACTAGGCAAGTACTCTACCATTGAGCTACATCCCCAGCAACTAGCCTGGCTTTTATCTGCACTGAGAGGGTGAAGCTATTAGATAGTTTGGGCCAGAAGTGATGTCATCTAGGGGCTGGAGAAGTGGCTTGATGGTTACTGCACTTGCCTGGCATACGCAAGTACACGGGTTCAAACCCCAGCACCCACATATACAATTAAGTGTCAGAGCAACGAAAGCCATGTGAAAAACCATAAAAATTGATTCTCCCTCTCTCTCTCACTGTCCTTCTCTCTTTAAAAAAAAAAAAAAAAAAGAAGTGATGTCATCTAATTTACACATGAACTCTAACTATGGTCTTAAGAACAGATGAAAGGGGCCAAGGATGGAGCAGGGAGATCAGTTACTATCCAAGAGAAAGATGATGTGCTCACTTCGGCAGCACATATACTAAAATTGGAACAATACAGAGAAGATTAGCATGGCCCCTGTGCAAGGATGACACGCAAATTCGTGAAGCGTTCCATATTTTTCAACCGAGATCCAAGGGTCGAATGTCTCCACTCATCTGTGGAGGTTGGAACTAGACCCTGGCCATTCATAAAGGTGGTCCATCATCATGTGTTAAATCCAGATAAGGTGTAATGTTATATAGCCTAATACTTTTTTAGAGATATTGTGGGTAAGGGACGGGAGGGATACAGGTGGGAAATTGTGGGGGGCACTCCTGGGGGTAAATCTATAGTATCCAGAAACTATACACATTTTATATTATTTTGTTAAAAATTTGTATGGTTGTTCAAAAATAAAAATTAAAATTAAAAAGAAAAAAGAGAAAGATGATCGTAGATGACACCCAAGTTGTAGCAGTAGAAGTGATGATGACTGGCTATATTTTTTGTTTGTTTTTATTTTTTTATTCAGAAATTAATTTGTTGAACAAACATGCTTCTAATGAAATAATATAATATATATATAAATTCTGAAAAATAGATTTACCCCAAGAGTCCCCCCCAATTACCCACCCATATCCCTCCCCACCTTCCTTCCCAATACATCTCTGCAAATGCCTTAGGTTATATGACATTACACCTTATCCGGATTTAAAACACGATAATAGAACTCCTTTCTCAATGGCCAGAGTCTAGTTCCAGCCTCCACAGATGAGTGGAGACATCTGACCCTTGATTCTCTGGGCTGTACTGATTTCACTCAGCATAACTTCTTCCATAAACATCCATTTACCTTCAAAGGCTGCAATATCATTGTTTCTAATTGCTGAGTAAAACTCCATGGTATATATGTACCACAGTTTTTGGATCCATTCATCTAGTGAGAGACATCTGGGTTGTTTCCATAATTTAGCTATTGTAAATTGAGCTGCTATGAACATCGATTTCGCTGTGTCACTGTAGTGTGCTGATTCTAAATCCCCTGGAAAAATACCTAAGAGAGGAATGGCAGGATCGTATGGTGGGCTCATCCCTAGTTTTTTGAGGATTCTCCACACTGCTTTCCAGAGGGGCTGTACTAGTCTGCAGTTCCACCAACAGTGTGCTAGGGTGTGACTGGCTATATTTTGAAGCTGAAACTCACAGGGTTTGCTGAGAGCAAGGTGTTTGGCTTGAATAGCAGGCTGGATAGAGATATCATTAAACAAGATGGGAAAGGCTGCAGAGATAGGACAGTTTGCAATGAGAGTGGGAAGGGGATGCTCTGAGGAGCTTGAATCATTAAGTTTGAGATGTTATCAGACATCCAAAGAATACTTCAACCTCTGGACTTAGCCTCACCTCCAGTGAAGTCACTAGAAAGACAGTTTTCCTGATGTAAAAACAGGAGGGGCTGGAGCAGTGGCTCAGTGGTTACAGTGCTTGCCTGGCATGCTTGAGTAGGAGAGTTCAAACCTCAGCACCATGTACATAACAAAGTCTCAGAGCAATGAAAGCTGCATGAAAAACCAAATAAAAATTGTTTCTCTCTTTCTCTCTCTTTCACTGTCATTCTCTCTTTAAAAAACAAACAAACAAACAAAAACCAGAAGGAGCAAGAAAGGAGCCTGGGTAAATCAAGTGACATCTACGGGGACTGATCTAATAGCAGGGCAAGCTGCTAAATTTTGCTTGAAGGAAGAAGCAACAAGAATTTCATAGGACACTACACATACACAAAATACAGTTTTTTTCCTGGCACTCATCACAATAATGTTAATAAAAATGGCAATCTTTATGATAGAAATTTCTCACTGCTTGATAAAACTAATATTTTGGTGGGAATTCAGGCAGAATACAATATAATACAATACAATTTCAAAGATAATGTGAGACAGCAGAAGGTGGTTTAGAAGGTAAAAGAATCACTTTTAGTATTCTCTTGAAATTCCCATGTCAAAATGTTTAATTGGCTTCAACATGATCTAAGCCAAAGATGAAACTGACAACTGACATAATTCTGCTTAAGCAACTGGGAAAATAAGCTTCATAGTGCCTACTGCCCACAATTAGAGTTGGAGAGAACTACTTTTAAATTTATGTCATAATGGAAACTTTGGATCTACCAGCCACCCTGAGTGTCCAAATCACACTTTTGATAAGAAATGGGAAACACTCAAGCATCACATAAATTTCCCTGGACTGTATTATTTCAGTACTTAAGAGAGAAAAATATGACTTAAGTTTGGATTTCTAAAAAGTCCAACAGCTGGTATCAGTCTGGGTAATTTTTAGTAGTCCAAGTTAAAATGAGAGAAAAAAACCCAATGATTTTTTTTTTTTTTTTTAAAGAGAAGGACAGTGAGAGAGAAAGAGAGGGAGGGAGAGAGAGAGAGAAACCATTTTTATTTAGTTTTTCATGTGAGCCTTGCTGCTCTGAGACATCGTTGTGTATGTGGTGCTGGGGTTCAAACTCACATACTCACGTATGCTGGGCAAGCGCTGTAACTGCTTCTTAAATCAAATTGTTTTTAAAAAGCTGTTTGATTTCTTAGCTGTTTAATTATATTTATTCTTGTTTCTAAGTTCTTATATAAAATGATGGTGAGAAATAGGTAATATTTGTTTGTTTCTTTTGTCTGTTTTGGTTAAAGGCATACTGAAACCCTTTGGATACTCCCACACTTTTGTTTTAAGTTTCAGATCTGGAAAGTGAAAAGGTATGGCAGATGTGATCTCGGAAAATGCACTAGCTGGCACTAGGCCCATTGTCACGTCCAGCTCTCTGTGGCTGAGCAAGCCTGCTAGTGAGCGTGGGAGCACACCAGCAATCCCAGCTACCTGCTCCCCACACCCTGTCTCTTCCACCTCCCTGCCTGTCTCAGACTCTCCTAAATGACCTCAATCAAGGCATCAGGAAGACATAGAAGTGGTTCCTCTTAAGAGTGTGGAGACCTCTGAACTTTCCATCACCAATAGCAACTCACTGAGGAAACAGCAATCTAAGCATCAGAAAATACAGTTCCAGCTGGACTCTGCTGTTTACCAGTATTATCACCTTGGGTAACTCCCGCAATATCTCAGAGTCATACTTCTTCCTCTTTTTCCCAAACATTCTCTTTCCTACCTACCTAAACGTGTTGCTATAGAAAACAAATGGGCTGGGTGCAGTGTTGCATGCCTGTAATCCCAAGGAACCAGGAAGCTGAGGCAGGAGGATTGCAAGTTCGAGGCCAGCCTCAGTCACTTAGCAAGTCTCTATCTCAAAATTGAAAAATTAAAAAGGGGTGGGGATATAGCTCAGAGGTGGATGGGGCTCTGGGTTTTCAATACCAATACCAAAACAAACAAACAACACCCCCCCAAATAAATGGTATATTTCTAGGGAAATCCTTTTGAATTGATAAAATTGTAATTATTTTCATATAGTAAGCAATTCTACAAATATGAGTTGATACAATTACAATTATTGATAAGCTTTTATTACATAGCTAGCAGGTGTAGTCTTGTTTTTAGGCTAAAAGGAAGAAAATTATAATCTTGGCCCTTAAGAGCCTTTCAGTCCAATCAGCAAGAAAAGATAAACAAATCATTCAAGCACTTTGGTGTCAAATGAGTGCTCCAGAGGATCACTGTTGCACAAGATCAGAGAAGGGATTAGCCACTGAGGTCAGGAGGAAACAGGTTAACACTGGAGTTGGCCTAAAGTAAGAGTAGACTAGTCAAGTAGAGAATGGAGGCATGTGGTATGTTTGGAAAATGTGTGTCACTTTGGCTGGGTAAGGTAGCTATGGTCCATGTAGGGACCGGGTGAAAGATGAAGCTGTGTATGTAGGTCAGTTCAGATTGCAGAAGGTCAAGGAAAAGAAGAGGGCCCAAGGAAGTCACAGTGTCAGCAGAGTTGTAATCAATCCACAGTCAGGCTCAAGGGGTCTAGTGAGAAGTGGGCAAAAAGAAAATGGAGATATTTCTGAGAACTTTGGCAAAGGAATGCCTGAAGATCTGAGCTTCAATGGTAGTATGAGCAGGAAATGGTGGTTTTTCTAAAGTGTTAGTGCAGGTGAAGAATACAGAAGAGCAAGACATTAGTTAAATGTGCTAGAAAGAGGGGGCATAGTCTCTGAAGGACCCTGATGTCTCCCCACTGGAGAATCAATATTCACTTCTGGGGACTACTACTAATGCTGCACGCTCTGCACAGAAAGTCATGGCAAAGCCCTGAGTTTCAGGCCCTTTAATCCTTCCAGACTCACTTTTTGTACTCCCCCTTTTCCCAACTGCTTACTTACCTCTTGGTTCCTCTGAATTTTGATATGCTTATAATAAGAATCATGGCAACTGACACTTATTAAACATGTAGTCTGTTTCAGTCATTAACTCTCTTAATACTCAAAAGACATTCCCTATGTGGTAGAATATTACTAGTCCCACTTACAGACAAGACTCTGAAGGCTATTAGAGTTGGAGATGAGCTCTGAGGTCAGGAAAGCCTAACTAACTTCAAGATCTACAATAACAAGCCACTTCTGTTTGTGCCCCCATTTTATTCTTTTTCTTAATTTGTCCCACTTGGACTTGTTAATCTTTAGCTCTGTGGTGACCAGGAATTGATGTAGGATGCTGCTGTAGGTAATTGTCCCTCAAGTCACTGTCCTGCAAATGCCTGTGGAGCATGTTATAACAGCCTAACCCAAGCACTAGGACACTATAACCCATCTTCTAAGGAACTCTAAGGTGACCTGGTGTTATTTCTTCTAGTTCTAAAAAGTTCTTATGTTTGTCTTGTGAGAACCAAATCTAAGACTTTTGCCCTGCTTTGGATGGACCTCCCACCTGAAATTAAGAGCCATAGATCTAGTAACTGAAACATCAGCAAACTCTGATCTTACTATTTAATGACATGCATCCAGGGTCAAAACCTCAAATGGGTATGGGCCCTGGCACCACTACAAATTAATTAAGTGGTCTGTGGTTAAGCAAAAAAGAGCAGCAATACATCATATGCCAAGCAACACTGGGGTTGGGGAGACAACAAGAGGAGTAGAGGCTATGGCAAAGCGGAGAGCCTTTCACTGAAGCAATTGGCTACTCCACAAGAACAAGGGAAGCCTTTTGGCCTCAGAGCCATGGATTTCCTAGGAGAAACCAGAAAGCTTCATTTTGTATGTCCCCAAAACTCCTGATTGCTTAAATACAGGCAACTATTTCATCATTTCAAAGCTTGATGGGGGCTGTCCCTATAACGCCAAACAAAACACAGCTGAGTTGCCTATTTGTGACCTCTGATTTACACACATCCTACTGTTCTGTTCTCAGCTGACCCTGCTACAGCTCTTTCCAGCGACTCTCCCAAAGACTTCACTAATGGCTGCTGATCCGGATGTGTCCTGACACTGCCAAGCTTGCCAATATTTTCCAGAGTTCCTCATGAACTGTTGCATGTGGACATGGTAAATAATTCTTCTCATGAGAAGTTAACTGGGCCTTGAACTAATTCAGCAGGGTCGCCATCTGGGAGTCATCAGAAACAGGGAACTGTCAGCACTGTAAACATTTTAGCCTTCATGGAGGACACTGACTTTTGCTAAACTAATCACCCCTGCCAGTCAAGACTTGTGGTATGGGTTCAAGAACAAGGTGTCCATTTAACAACAATAACAAAAACAGTGAGGATGAAAACGGACAGTCATAATAATGAAAGGCCTAAAAGCAAACTGTGACTTCCCTAATAAGGTGATGACCAAAGTTGGCTCCCTGGCAGTCGGGCGCCAATACAATTAATCAGTCTGTTTTCAGTTTTCTTGCGACAGCAATATTAACAGTTTGCTTTATTCAGTTTATACAGTGCTGACAGGTCTTCAGCATGTTGGGCCTACTTGCTAGAGATTAATGGCCTCTCTTATACTAAGGTAAAATCCAGTTGGGGAGAGAATGCCTTTTACGACTAGATAAGAACTGAATTCTCCCTCCCCCCACTGCCCCACCTATTCTTCCCTTTCCCATTCTCTACCAGGGATGTCTGCAAGTTATGTCTACAAGGTTTCCCTCACTGTTTCAACTGTTCCCACTTTAGAAGTCATATCCTCAGATGAATAAAAGGGAATCCTAAATATTGATTGGATAAGTTTATAATCTGTAAAGGTATTGTTGGATCATTTTATTTTTGAAAATCTCATTCCATATAAAAGTGAAAGAAATAGGTGTGAGGTGGCTCTGGCAGGAAGATTTTAGCATATTACCTGGTCAATGGTTCCTCTTTGGATTTATAGCTATTTTTGTGGATGCAGGAAGGCAGTCAATATTGAGGACAGCCTGCTGCAGAAAGCACAGATGCCTCAGAGAACCTCTTAGAGATTATTCCACTAGTCAATTTTCAAATATTTTTGAAATAAGACAAGAAGATCAACCTCCCACAACTTCCTTCCCTGCCAAAGCTGTAAAGAATACAGATTACTAGCTAGATTATTAGCATACTTCTCTGTCGCCAGTTGCAGAGAAAATGGTAACCTCAAACATTATTTTAACAGTATCTAAATGCTGGGAATCTAAAATAATGAAAAAATTTAAAACATACTGTGTGCCTCCTATAAGTTTCAACAGGAATAAACATCTCATTGTTTGCTGTTAGGGATTCTGCTCTACACAGTTTGTGAAACATCCACATGACTAAGTATCCACTGAATATCTAGAAACTGCAGCCTTGGGCCCAGCTAGCTTTCCATCCTTCTTCCCTTGTTCACTCCTCTCCTAACATAGTGGCAAAAGAACAGAATTAATTAGTTATGGGAGTGAGGACATCAGGTAGTTTTTCTTTTCTTTTTTGAGAGAGGGACAGAAAGAATCAATTTTATTTAGTTTTTCATGTGGCTTTTGTTGCTCTGATGCTTCATGGTACATGTGGTGCTAGGGTTTGAACTCATGTCCTCAAGCACGTCAAGCAAGTGCTGTAACTGTTGAGCCTCTGCTCCAGCCCCATCAGGTAGTTTTGAAGTGGAATGTTTTATCAAAGATTTTATTAAAGATTTTTGAAGCCAAGTATAAGAACAGTGTAGGATAACAAAGCAGTATTAATAATAGTATTTCCTGAGTATTTATTATGTACAAGCACTACTTTAAACACTTCAATTGTACAAACCCATTAAGTTCCTAGAACAGAATGTAGAGTGGTTAACAGTTAACTTTTTCTTTGAGTACAGGGTATTTAAGAGAATATAACAATATACTGGGCTAGATTGGGGCAGATTTTGAATTCCATGCCTATACTTTAATAACTAGGCTAATGCAAAGACTGCATTAGAGAGAGAAAAACGGATGTTAGCCTACTTAGAAAGATACTGCAATAGTTAAGGGAGCGACAAATTTGAGGGTTATCTCAGAAACAGAACTAAATTTTTTTGGCTGGTTTGATCTGGTTTGTTCTTTTATTCATTCAATAAATATATTTTAGGGTTTTGGATGTATCAGTTACTATGCTAAATGTAACTGATACATTATGACAAATAGAAGGGCAAGAAAAAGAATCTCAAGACGTCACCTCCCTCCAGATTGAACCATTAGCCATTGTTCAGTGGTCTAAGGTGACACTAAACATCCATCAGTCTCCCCCTCCTCTTTCACTGCCTCTTCCCTATCCATTCAATATCTTGTGCCAGGAATTGCTTTATATGATAGTCATGAACAAGAACAGGAAAGGACTTGAAGGGAAAGGAAAAAAGGACTACTGCCTTCATTCTAGTGCCCTCTTTCTAGAATGTTCATATCCTTCCTGGTGGTCTGGCCATAAGGCATATTACATGGTGGTAAACCACCAGTCTCCTGGAATAGAGTGGGGATTCTTAGTCATCCATATGAGGAGACGACCTCCTATTTAATTTCTAAATGTGTGCACTGCTTTGGTGTATTTTAACCAAAGCAAAACGTTATAGCAGAAAGGTACTTTAACATGATTCCCACGTGTAGATTTTCATATAATCTACAAATACTGGCACCAGAAAAACAAGTTCTGAGCAAAGCCAAAAGGCACTGAAAATAATAAATAAACATGCTTTGAACACTAAAAATTTTGTACCTAGTTTAGTTGGCAAATTAATTTGAGACATATACTTCTATTGCCTTCTGGAGAAAGCCCTAATCTTTTAAAATTAAGATTTGCCTGAATTTTATAAGAATAAACTCCAACTACTTTCTGAAAAACAAACAGATAAAAGAGTGACTACCATTGAGAAGTATTTCGCTCCACGGCAGTTGTCTTTTCATTATTATTTTATGAGAGCTTATGTAGATATTATGTATCCTTCTTTATCTACGCTTAGTTCTTTTTGAAATGTCTTCTTCTGATGCCTAGGGTTATACATGTTTCTTTAGATATAATCAGATCTCATATTGCAAACTCTGTCATTTTAATTCTTTCCAAGGGTTCTTATGTAGGTAGGCTTAATTCCAAAAACATTTAACATGACTAATAGATGCTGCTGGTCATTTCTATTAAAATTGAAAAATCAAAAGGTATTTTTAGGGACATATGAACATCATCAACAATTATGTCAAGTATAAGCTAGTTTGTATATACCATGAGTGAGAATTTAAATGCCCATAAAATCTAACTGTAAAAGGAGAAATTTTATGAGAGCAAGCACATTTTAACTTCAATTTTATGTTAAGGATGTGAGCCTGGTTTAAACTTGTGTGTTCCATGAACTATGAGCTAACTCAGTTATGGAAAAGCAGCCTGCACCAATGGTCAGATGAAAAGGCAGAATCCTGGGTCTGTGCACTTTAATTCTAGCTCTCCTGACAGCACCAGTTGCTGAGCTTGGGTATTTGTTTCTGCATGGAAAATAAGATTTGAACAACTACGCATTTATTTTCAATTGAAAATTATTTTAAGTTATGAAACATTTAGAATGCTTGTTCACTTGTGATAAATAGTACCTGAAATTTGGAGAAATAAAAAAAGAAAAATACTACATAGGTGATCAATGAAAACATTTCTGTGATTATTATCTCAAATTAACACGCTGGTATGAGAAGGCTTCACTGTCCTGGGCACTGGATCATGGATTGAAAGCCTTCGGTTACCCTGAGAAGTGATTTTCATTTTGCTTGGCAAATAGAGGACATCAAAGGAGAAAAGTCAGTTGAGCCCAGAGGGAGACCCACAGAAAGGGAGTAGGTAGGTCCACATTGGAAAGGTCTTCGGAGATCATCTAACCACCCTCTCTGGGCAGGAAGGAAAAAACAACTGGAGCCATCAGACATTTATGACTCTTACCTGCGGCGCAGATCCTCTGCTACGGCTGCCCGGCAGCTGAACAAATAGGCTCGGAGTGATTTCAGTCGCTGCCGTAGCCGCACCACAGTGGCCAGTGGCTCCGCGTGAAGGTACAGCATGGGGTTCTCCTGCTGGATGTCGATCAGGGGCTCTTCGTACACATACTCCAGAAATTCTTTGGCCTGCTTAGACACCTATAAAATAAGCTTCGGCAATCAGTTCTGGCCCATCATCAGCTTTCTACACCCACTCAAACTAGGGACCATAGCTTAAATAAAGTGACATTATTGTTAAAAAAAAAAAAAAAAAAAACCTACTTGAACTAAATATAAATTTTGGCTTCTCTTTCTCTCTTCTAGAAACTCAACTGGTACAGCTTAGAAGGAATTAATCAATTTTGTATCTTTATTATGGTAGTGATTACAAGAACATATTCATGTGATAAAATGACACAAACTATACTGGCCCATCACACCAATGTCAATTTCCTGGTTTGTTTTTTATATCTATGGTGGTTACTGAACATGTAACCCAAGGAAGAAATTGAGCAAAACTGCACAGGACCTCTGTATTGGCTATGCTGTTTCCTGTGAATCTATAACTGTTTCAAAACTCAAAATAAGAAAAAAAAGAATTAATTAGGAACCTCTTAAAATCAACACTGATTTTAAAATACATACGTATGTATAGTCCATGACACTTTAAATAAGTGAACTTTTTTTAAAAAATAAAAGTAAACCACATACATTACAAAATTAAAAGGAATAAAAAGATATCCTCAGAGGAAAAAAATTATAATTAGAAAAATTTGAGTAGAAAATATGCTTGAACATAATACTTCAGTGCCCAGTTCTCTAAGAATACTTTGACTTTGAGCTGACTCTGACCAATATATCCATCCAACTCTGTTTGCTTTTCTGGTGGTAAACAAAAACAAGACTATGAAAATTGATTTTAAATGCCATTATCATTAGTAGAAATAAATAGTGCAATGGAAATACCATGTACCAGAGATACAGAGGGATTAACTTAAATAATGCAAAACATTTAGGTAATTTTTTGGAATCTCCATATGCCAATTCACTGATACTGAGATGTAAATTGGCTAGTGATATACTGAGTGGGCTCATTTTCTACTTATGGAGGTACAACATCTCTAAAGAGTTTATACTAATACTTATTTAGAAGCAATGCTGGAATTCAGCACTAAAACAAACAAATAACTATGCTCATAAAAAGAAAATTGAAAATCCACTATGCTTCACACTCTAGACGAGAAATTTATTAATGAAGATAAATAGGATACAATATTCACCCTCAAGGGGCTCCCTGTTTAGTATAAAACACAAATATTTAAATAAAAAACCACACATACCCTATCATCTGCTACAGAGGTATGGGTGAGGCCACCTGGTAGCTTAACAAAGGAAGAAATCAGCTCCCCTGGTGAGAGGGCCAGGAGCCAGGATGGCCTGGCAAAGTAGATGTTGGATTTGGGTGCAGAACGATGAATAGAAGTTCACTTAGTGCACAGTGTGGGACAGAAGAAACTACAACAGGTAGACACAATCATAAAACCCCTCAATATGTACACATGATCATCAGATATATGGCTATTATGCACTAATTAAAAACATACATTTCTGTACTCGTATAAAATTCAACATTATCATTTTTTATGTTGTAAAGCTCTTATCACAGTTTGTTACTTATGAAAATGCAAAAATATGCACCATTTTTTAAAAAGTTTATTTTTTCCCTTAGAAGTAATCTTTTTCTTTTTAAAGAGGGGACAGTGAGAGAGAGACAGAATCAATTTTTTTATTTAGTTTTTCACATGGCTTTTGTTGCTCCGAGACTTCGTTGTGTACATGGTGCTGGGGTTTGAACTCATGTACCTGCGCATGCCAGGCAAGCACTGTAACCGCTAAGCCACTGCTCCAGCCCCAGAAGTAATTATTTTTAAGATACCTATTTGTTGCGTGATTCTATGGCATCCTGCAGTGTTACAGAGTTAAAGGAGCTTACAGTCTCTGCAAATCTAGGTCATAAAGGACATCAGGAATTAGCTAAAACCTTTGACTATTTAACCAGATTGGAAAAAACAAGGTGCTGAGTGAAATGATCCTCATTCTTATGTTTAAGTTATACAGACACAGGTAAATGTCAGATACATGGCAGGTAGACCGTCTGTGGAGGGTCCTCAGGTAGTTCACAATTCAGTAGGGAAAGATGGAATTGGATCAAATCTTTTATTTATCATGTTTAAATATTCACTGCATCTAAATATCTTCAATGGGAAAAAATTGATGGTGTTCTAGGAAATGAAGTACAATCCACTTGAAACTGTTGCTAAAAAGTGATGTATCATACAATTCAATTAGTCTTTCTGGCTCTCAGGAGCAGTGTTTATACTGAATCAGGGCTCTGCTGAATTAGGTTAACAATGCTACCTTTTAGTAGGTGAACAGAAGGACAAAGGGCACTGGCCAGTCTCCCAGGCCTTAAAAGGCTTCTCTCTTCAGGTGGTACTCAAACCCAAAAGCAAAAAAGCAAAAGAAAAAAAAAAAACAACTTCTACAGAGGCAGTAAAGGAAGCAAAGCAGGGAGACAGATGGGAGAACGGTGTTCATAAACTTAAGATGACAAACCAACCGAGCTAGCTGCACTACCGTCAGAGCTGCTGCCTTCACAAGTGATCAGCCAGTGTGAGCACAAGGAGAACTTCCCTGGCACTGCTGCTTGGGCATGTGAACAAATCCCTGCCGCATCAGCCATTTGGGGCAACAAGGATGAGCATGTGCCCTAGGTTTTGAGAACTGACTCATAAGACTGGTGAGAGTATTTTTGAAAAAACTCAAAATTTGGCATGAAATGCTAATTTTGCAAAATACAGCATTGTATACCCACTCATTTCTTAAGTTCTAAAGAACCCTCTATATTAGCATAAGAATTCCACTCTCAAACTCAATTACAATTGAAAAGCATTTAAAAAAAAAACTTAGGGAAAGAAGCCAACGATGTTCTTAGGTGATAAAGATTATAGGAGAGAAAGTTTCGTTCTTGTTAAGACAAATATGACAAAGTTATATGTGAAAACCAAATACGTTCCAACTAAGAGCTAAGAGCTACTGTCCTACTCTTGCCAAGTAAATTACGAAAAACATGAACTCTTTGGTGCTGTTTCTGGTGTAAATAACAACTCAACTCATGCAGATGGATGAGCCCTTTATTTTTAGAAAATAAATGGTTTTAGTTGGCACTATTTTCTATGCTTCCACACCATTCACATTGGAATCTATTTTACAGGGTCAGTGGTTCATTTTTTAAACCTATTATCCTATTAGCATTTTATCAAATAAGAAGTAACATTTATTAGTGATGATCACATTTACATAAAGGAATCTCTTCCCACTGCCATAAGAACTCAAGGCCATAACTGTGGTTGTGCAGCAGTTTATACACCCACTCTGACCTTAAAGGCCTGAATCTACATGATTCAAGAGGCAAGCAGGAGGATGCCCAGGTGGAAACAAGCCCCTCCATCTCACACAGAGGAGGAGTTGAAGAGAAGAGCACATCACATTATAATTACCTATAAATCTATTTACACACATCTTTATAAAAAAAAATTCATCTCATTTGATTGGAACATTAAGTGCGGTTGTTACAGATTTGAGTATAACCCATGTTTTGTATGCTGGTAACAACTACCTCTTAAAAACAAAGTCTAACATGCTGTACAGGTATGGGTAATCCTGAAGGAGATGTTCTGGAATCGTATTCTGATATGTTCCTTCACAACACAGCCCTGGGTAAAAAAGTAATGGAGCAAAGGGAACGGCTAACCACAGATAGCAATGTGGAAATGATATGGTAGTGGTGGTGGTGAGGGCTTAATTTTTACTAAAGGAGGAAAAATTATCAGAATAATACAGATGAGAACATAATCAGAATAACAAGGACAGGTAAAGACCATCTAGTTCAATTTTTTTTTTCAATTTGTGTTCCAAGAAATATTAGTCCCACAAAAAAGATGTTCTAAGTTCCAAAAAGAAATATACCACACATCACTTTCTTTTCTTGGTGATTCAAAGTGCAGTATATTAGCATACTAAAACTCTGAGATATCTCATACTGAGGAATCTTACTTAACCTAGCCACTTTCAAATCTATTTGACAACAGACAGAGCAGCTGTTTAGTGTTGTGCTAGGTGTATAGAGGGGACAGGAATAGGAGGTAAGATCCAACCTGGGCCCACTCACCAAGGGGAGGAAGGGTTATCTTTCTTTCACTCCACTCCACCCTCTCTGCCAATCTGTGAGCTTGCTGAACTGTGCTCTCCTGAAGAGGCCTTTTCCCAAGTCTTACAGAGCTGACCTGATGGCCTTCTCACGGAACCCTTTTTTGAATAACACCTATTAACACATACAGAACTTTGAATGCTGTGTGGAATCCACTCTGAGAAGCATAGAATGAATTATGTATAAATAATAAAAGAAAATTAAGTCAAGAGCTTAAGTGACTTATTTATGGTCATTTTGTGGCAGAAGTGGAGCTAGTACTCAGATCTCTGAATACCCTGCTCTGTGCTGTTCAGCATTGTTTAGTTACAGTTCTTTTTATGTATTTATTTATTTTTGGTACTGGAGATTGAACCCAGGGGTGCTTAACCACTGAGCCACATTCCCAGCCTTTATTTATTTATTTATTTTTGTGAAAGGGTCTCACTAAGTTGTTTAGGGCTTCTCTTAGTTGCTAAGGCTGGCTTTGAACCCATGATCCTTTTGCCTCAGCCTCCCAAGTTGCTGGGATTACAGGCATGCACCACCACCCCCGGCAATTCTTTTTATTTTTAATTACTCTATCAGAACTTGTCAGCTAGCTTATAGCTTTGTAAGAGAGGTGATCCCTGCCCCTTCTCTGTTCTTCCTCCCTACCAGACAAAAAGCAAGTGGACAGAAAATGGAGGCAGATCCTTAATGTACATTGGCATGTAGGCTCCCATTTATTTGATTTTAGCCCTAAAATAAAAGTTTATGTTCAATAACATTTACTTTATGCGAAACTCACTTATTTGTGTACTTGTTTATTGTCTTTATCGATCCTCTGGAATAAGAGGATTCATAAGGGCAGGAACGAGGTCCTCATTGCTTAGAATGGTAACCAATGAATGAGTAACTGACCGCACTCTAGCCACGTTTTTGGACCACACACTCTTACCTTAGATACAATTCTAACACCTCAGTTGTTTCTAAGTTTGTAACATATTTAGAGTCAACAAAGAAGAAAAGGGAAAGGGCAGCTAAAGGGAAAGGAGCAGCAACAGAAGTGACAGTACATCCCAGTACTAAGGCAAGAAAGGTGCCTGCAAGGAGGTAGAAGGAAAAAACGTATTGTGCAATCCTGATTGTGGGCAAGCTGGAAATATCCATCAAACTCATATATGCACATATGCATATCAAGGAAATTATCTACAGATGGTCTCATTCATGAATCAAAGAACTTACATTCAAAATGATGTACAAAGTTGTTCATTGAAATAGTGTTTATAACAGCGAAAGACTGAAAAAAATCTAAATTTTCATCAAAAAATGATTTATTGGACAAGTATGTGTGCACATACGTAATTCAGGAAAGAATAAGACATGGCCATAAAAAGAAAAAAGAAAAAAGGTCCAAGGAAGAGTTTTATGATCTAACTGGAAAGCTCTAAGCACACAGTGTATATGTATACTCCAATGACTACTACCATTTTTATATGAAAAGACACATTTACGTAGAACATCTCTGGAAAGATAGAGAGGAAGGGAATAAGTTGGTCGCCTGATGGAAGGTGAAAGCCGTAGGAGGGAGGAGACCATCTATGCACACATGCCCTTTTTCACTTTCTGAATCTTGAAATTTGTGAAGTAATATTATATTCAAACAAGAAGAAAGAATAAAACTACAGAAGTGTAAGTATAAGCAGTATAAACTCCTAAGGGAAAATCACATTGAATTCTGCAGTTCTCTAACAAAGGACAAAAGAATCACTTGTATTTATGGTTATAATTCTGAGACATTAAAAAAGTTCTTTTCTAAGAATAAATGCATATCATATTTTTACTTTATATGTATTTATTTTATTTTTTTAATTTTTTTTCAGCTTTAAAAAAATTTTTATTAGTTGAATATGGACTTACAATTGAGGGGGACTCATTATCAAACAATCAAGAACAAATGTATAGTCACATAGTTAGCCAAGGCTGATGCCATGCCATGATTTCCCCTCTTGGGTTCCCCATGGTTCTATGTTTCCCCCAAATGAACCCCTGTGTTAAATGGACTTCTCCAGGAGGTCAGAGATCTCCTTCTGAATTGATTCCGCCATACTCCCTCCCTCCAGGCTCCTTGATATCCTTCCTAATCCCTCCTCCCTCCCTAAACCCTTCCCTACATCTCCAGATATCCTAGGCAATGTTCCCCCTGTTTGTGTAAAAATTCATACATGTTGAGGTTATTATTAGCTTAGCCATCTAACATACTGTTTCCAGATGTATTCTAGCTTCCACAAATAAGAGAAAACATTCGGCCCTTGAATCTCTGAGATTGGGATACTTCACTTAGCATAATTTTTTCCATCTCCATCCATTTAGCTGCAAAAGCCATGATATCGTTTTCTCTAATGGCTGAGTAGTATTCCATTATATATATATGTACCAAAGTTTTTGAATCTGCTTGTTGAGTGAGGGGCATCTGGGTTGGTTCCATAATCTAGCTATAGTAAATTGAGCTGCTATAAACATTGATGAAACCACATCTCTATAATATGCTGATTCTAACTCTTTTGGGAAAATACCCAGGAGTAGGAAAACTGGGTCATAAGGTGGTTCCAGCCCTAATTTTTTAAGGAGTCTCCATACTGCTTTCCAGAGTTGCTGAACCAGTTTGCAGTCCCACCAGCAATGTGACAGTGTTCCTCTTTTCCCATAGCCTCTCTAGCATCTGTTGTTTGTATTCTTCATTTTTGCCACTCTAATAGGAGTGAGGTAGAATCTCATTGAGTTTTGATTTGCATTTCTCTTATTGGTAATGATGTAGATCAGTTTCTCATATATTTATGGGCTTTCTGGACTTCCACTGGTGAGAAGTTTTTTTTTAGGTCCGTAGCACATTTATTGATTGAATTATTTGTCATTTTGGTTTTTTTAGTTCTTTGTATATTCTGGACATCAGCCCTCTGTCTGAGGTATAGCAGGCATAGATTTTCTCCCATTTTGTTGGTTCCCTCTTGATGCTATTGACTAATTCTTTAGCTGTGCAAAAGCTTTTTAGTTTAATTGCATCCCATTCATTTATTCTTGACTTTACTTGCATCATGGGAGTTTTGATAAGGAAGGTGCCACCAACCCCTATGTCCTGTAGAGTTGATCCTACCTCTTTTTCAAGTAAATTTAAAGTTGCTGGCTTAATATCCAGATCTTTGAACCATTTTGATTTAATTTTTGTGCAGGGCGAAAGGTAAGGATCCAGTTTCAGTTGTCTACACATGGCTGTCCAATTTGTCCAACACTGTTTATTGAACAGGCTATCTTTCTTCCACATTATGTTTTTGCTCCCTTTATCAAATATCAGATAGTTAAAGGTATGGGGGTTTGTCTCAGAATCCTGTATTCTATTCCATTGGTCTTCGGTTGTTTTGATACCAATATCATGCTGTTTTTACTACTACGGCCCTGTAATATAATTTCAGGTCAGGCATTGAGTTACCCACTACTTCTTCCTTCCTGCTGAGTAATGTTTTGGCTAATCTGGGTCTTCTGTTATTCCATACGAACTTGAGAATTGCTTTTTCTATATCCGCGAAGAATGACATTGGTATCTTGATGGGGACTGCATTAAATCTGTATAGGGCTTTGGGTAGAATAGCCACTTTGATTATATTAATTCTGCCTAACCATGAGCATGGAATGTTTTTCCATCTACTCAGGTCTTCTGCAATTTCTTTTTTTAGTGTTTGATATTTTTCATTGTAGAGATCCTTAATATCCTTTGTAAGGTTGATGCCCAAATATTTTATTTTTTTGGAGAAGATGGTGAATGGGAGAGATTTCCTGATTTCTTCTTCCGCAGACTTGTTGCTGGAGTAAAGGCAAGCTAGTGATTTATAGGTGTTGATATTATAGCCAGCCACTTTGCTGAAATCACCTATAAGCTCTAGAAGTTTTCTGGTCAAGCTTATTGGGTCTTCTACATATAGAATCATGTCATCAGCAAATAGAGACAACTTAAACTTCCTCTTTTCCTATACAAATTCCTTTGATTTCCTTGTCTTGCCTGATAGCTCTGGCAAGGGTTTCAAGGACTATTTTGAACAAGAGTGGTGAAAGACAAACTTATCTTGTTCCTGAATCCAATGGAAATGCTTTCAGTCTTTCTCCATTGAGCATAATGTTGGCTATGGGTCTGTCATAAATGGATCTCACATAGTTAAAGTATCTTCCCTTGATCCCTATCTTCTCTAGAGTTTTGAGCATAAAGTCGTGTTGGATTTTATCAATGGCTTTTTCTGAGTCAATTGAGATAATTATATGATTTTTATTTTTAATTCTGTTTAAGTGGTGAATTACATTTATTGATTTGCATATGTTGAACCAGCCTTGTTTTCCTGTAATGAAGCCCACTTGATCATCATGATGTATTATCTTTTTAATGATCCGATTAGCTAGAATTTTATTAAGGAATTCTGCATCTATGTTCATCAGGGAAATTGGTCTGTAGTTTTCTTTTCTTGACGTGTCTTTGCTGGATTTTGGTATCAGTGTAGTATTTGCTTCATAAAAAGTGTTTGGGAGTGCACCCACCCTATCAATTTCATGGAAGAGCTTATATAGCCTTATGCTACAACTCAAACGCCTGCAAAAAGAGGAACAATCCAATCCCAAAGCTAACAGAAGACAGGAAATAACTAAAATCAGAACTGAAATCAATGAAATTGAGATAAAAAAAAACAATACAAATTATCAACAAAACAAAGAGTTGGTTCTTTGAAAAAATAAACAGGATCGACAGACCCCTTGTCAACCTCACCAAAAGGAAGAACGAAGTGAAGCAAATCAACAAAATCAAAGACAAAAAGAGAGATATCACCACAGATGCAACCAAAATCCAGAAGATTATCAGAACCTATTTTGAAAATTTATACTCTGCCAAGTTTGATAATCTGGAGGGTATGGGCAGATACTTGGCCACATATGACATCCCACATTCACACAGGAGGACATTGAAAATCTAAATCAACCTATCTCAGATAGTGAAATCGAAGCAGCAATCAAAGCTCTTCCAAACAAGAAAAGCCCAGGACTGGATGGATCTACAGCAGAATTCTACCAAACTTTCACAGAAGAGTTAACTTTATATGTATTTATGATTGTACAATAACTTAACTCCTTAATAAAAAATAAAAATAACATCTTCAAAAAAAAGATTCATTTCTTTTTTTTTTTTTTTTCAGGACTGAGGACCAAACTCAGGGCCTTGCACGTGCTAGGCAAGTACTCTGCTACAGAGCTAAATCCCCAACCCCAAAAAGATTCACTTCTAATACATATTTTCTTAAATAGAATTTGTGATAATTAAAATGTATAAAATTACAGAAATAATCACATTGCTGAAAATTTGGAAAATAAAAATCAGGAGAGGAAAAAATATCCATAATCTTGCCACAGTAAAATAACCACTTATTGCTTTTGTGTAACATTTCATCCCAGTATTTATTCCTATCTCCACTATGAAGAATCATAGACAGAGTTTTAATAAAATCAAACCCAACCATAACACTTCATGTTCCTATCAAAATAGGCACTGTCAACTAAATGGAGGAGAAATCAGAAGACCTTAAGTTTAATTACAATTTGTTCTCAAAATGGCCAAATGACTCTGATCAAGTGCTTTTTCCCATCACTAAGCTGTTCTCCAGCTCTGTAAGGGCCATAGAGCTTGTCTTGAATGCCTCTCGAGATGTAGAGATAAGAATGGTTTATGCAACACGGAAAACCCCTAGCTAAGTGGAATGTGAATATTCGGGCTGGTACATACACATAAAAACAATTCTGAAAGGGCACAGCTATGGGGAAAGATTTAGGAAGAGCTGAGCTGTGTAAGTTGCCTACCACCTCTTATATTATGCCTGATACTTTTGAAGCAGGTAGGGGAAGTTTCCTTAAAGAGAATTTCATCAGAAAATGGCCGTAGAATTTGAGGGTGGGCTTTAGCTGCTTCTTAATCTGGACTCAATTCAATCTGCAGGATGTATACCAGAAAATAGATGAAATCCTGCTTTAAAAATAATTATGATTATTAATACTCCAGAGGGCAGACAAGGAAATACTTAAGATGACAGATTTTACTCTGTTCTGAAACACCATTTTTTTTTCCACTCTTTTAAATGCATGTTCAAGCCAGTCACGTACTTGCTATTAAGGAAGCAGGCAGATCCAACAGAACAATGTCTGGTTTTAGAAACTGATAGGTCCAAATTGATCCTCATAATTAAGAACATTAAGTTAATTCCTGATGTCTGAGCAAAGAAACAGACACTGGTAAATGGAATATAGTTACTTCATGCCAGTGAGAGATGATCCAGATAAAATCAGCCAGCTATTTTCCTGCTTTAAAATCTTCCCTGGTCCACTGAGAATGGAAAGGAGTGGCCTGACAAGGAGATTTTCCTCATGTGCAGCAGGGATGAAGTGAGTGAACCTAATAGATATCTTCAATTAACTATCCTCTCAAAATCAAATCTAGTTATTGAGTGACTGCTACAATACAACAGCTTGCTTTATTCAGAGATTACAAGTGTGAGTGACGACTACATTGATGATTTCTGTGGTCCTCAGAGCTCACTGAAAACAGACCTGGATCTCCTCCCTCCACATTACAACTTCAGAAACTATCCCTTTTTCATTTTCTCAGTTCCCTGCCACCTCTTCTGCTTCTGCTCCACTAATTGATATATATACTGCTGGCAAATGCTACCAGCCCAAGCTCTCAATGGATTTCAGGGCTGGGTCTGGCTCACTTACTTGCTCTCTAAACTTAGCTATCAAAGCCCTGCTTCAAGTATATTAATCTAAACTGTCTAAACCAAACTCAACCAACCTTCTTTCCCTCTAACTGCACTTTTATCTATTACACATATGGACAATATATTTATAGCCTATATTCAGAGTGTCAAGTACAAGATACAGAGGAGAGCATGATAACTCTGGTAAAGGGAAGGAAAGAATTAGGAGGGAAAATGAGGTTTTAGATGGCTTTTAGGATTTACTGGGTTGGGTGACAGCAAGAGGAAGCCAAGAAGCAAGAGACAGTCTGGCATGGTGGGAAACAGGAAGGAAGGACGTGATCTTAATGGAGAGACCAGTGGAGATGGGGGTGGTAAAGGTCTAGAAAGGAAGGTAGGGACCAGAGTGCGAAAAAGGTCCTGTATATCAGCTAACAGAACAGTATTTATCTTGAAATCTTGAAATTATGGTAAATGCATAACTAAGCACTTACTATATGCCAGACACTGTACTAGGTGCTTTCTGTGACTCATTCATTAGGGCAAACAGCAACTTATGGAACAGGGAATATTATCTCCACTGTAATGGTGAAGAAACTGAGACCAGAAGAGTGTAAGGCACTGACCCCAGGTAAGATTAGGACCAGAAGAGGCAAGGCTTAGAAGTACCTTTACGAGGTTACTAACTTCTTCCACATGAATGATGCTGATGGACTGGGACTGTGGAGGACATGACCTCAAGAGCTAAAATTTAGTGGCTGTTTTTTGCTTTCTACTTAGGCAGGGCACTTGTGGCAGAGGGAGGATCCCAGAATGTCTCCCAAATCTGGCAGTGGTGACTTTGGGGCCATTCACTAAAGCAGGTGATACACTTGGGGGTGGGGGACACTTGGTGAGCAATGTGGGCTATGTTGAGTTTCAGATGACAGGATTCCTTCTTCTAATCACACACTATACATCCATGCTTACCTACTATGTGCCAGGAACTGTGCTAAGACATACTTCCTGTGTTCAAGGAGCTTGTCTTTATTACAGAGGAAACAGACAAGCAACTGGCTGTTATATAAGTGTGGTGAGAACGAAAATAATAACTTCCATCTATTAAGTGCTTACTGTAGTCATTTGATAAGTGTTTTTTTTTTTCTATTATCCCAATTCACACAATTTGTTCTGGTGAATGCATGAATTACATGAACAAATGCTTTTTTAGGCCTGTACTATGGTGCTACACACTGTTGTAAATATTTCACATGCTTAAAGTCACTGAACAGCAATAACCCTATGAGGTATTATTATTCTCTTTTACAGATGAGGAAACCAAAACTCAGATAAACTAAATAACTTGTCCAGGTCATACAGCTAATAAGCAACAAAGCTAAGAGTTGAATCCAGGCAGCTGTGTTCATTTTACAAATTAGGAAGCTAAGATTCAATTACATTTGAGTTATTTGCCTTAGATTAATCTTATTAGATTAAGCATCTAATAAGAGGCAGAGGAATGTTTTGGACAATTTCCTGTTTAACACTAAGCTCCTGATATTAAACCCCTAAGTAAGCAAAATTTTTGAGACCCAGGTATGACATGATAGTGGCATAGAGGATACAGCCAGCAATGCAGCAAACATGGAAGGAATGGGGATCAGTGGAGGCCTCACCAGAGGACGTGCTTTACTTACTCTGGAAGAATGAACAGGGACTCACCAGCTGGATAAAAACATCTGGAGCACACATGGAAGGATGATTACTAAACAGAAGAAAGCATTCTTCTTCTAGGTTAGGAGGGAAAGTAGAACGGATAGAGCTATAGAAAGATTCATAGACATTCACATTAATACCTCATGAAATTTCCATTTTTCTCCTTGTAGTAGGAGGCAAGGTCAGATGCCAAAAAGGATTGGGATGAGGAATCTTGAGGACAGTGAACATTTGAATGGCTACTGGGTAAAATAAAAGACAGAACTCCCAGGGATATAGAAAAGGTTATAGGTCAATTGGTTGCTCACAATTTTCAGTTTCGTTTTAAGCTTCAAATGTTCCGGTAGAAGATAACTATAGGGCCCCTCCACACCTACTTACTCCATGTGACAAAATTATAATGAAAGTAAACCTCTGAGGGGCTGAAGCAGTGGCTCAGCGCTTGGAGTGCTTGCCTGGAATGTGCAAAGATCCAGGTTCAAACACCAGCACCACATATGCAACTAAGTGCTGGAGAAACAAAGGCCAGATGGAAAATAAAAACTGATATTCTCTCTTTCTCTCCCTCTGTCTCTCTGAAAGAAAGAAAGAAAGAAAGAAAGAAAGAAAGAAAGAAAGAAAGAAAAGAAGGAAGAAATCCTCTGAAATCTATTAGCAAAGAGACCTGAAACAGTTATTTGACCTGCTTTTGTATGAAGCATCTTACATGGAAAGTTTACTCAAGGCAGATGTCACAATATTCTGGCAAAGGGAGAAGAAAATCTTCTAGTCATCATATAAGAGAACTATTTGCTATATGGGCAAGACACGGGACCATAACAGAATTCTAAGCTTAGAGTACCACCCCAGTGAGGAGTTAGACTGCTAGGTCTGCCAAATTCTATTCCCTTGCTGATGCAAGGGAAATGCTGAACAATACAGCTAACCAATTTGTATATGTTGAAGATCACTAGGTTGAAAACTAAAGCTGAGATGTCTATTGGGCAATTAAAACTACAGATCTCAATTCCAGTAGCAAAGTAGAGCTGGAAATAAAAATTGAGTCATCAGCATAGGAGTCCCAGTAGTTAAAACAGGGAGATAATCCAGAAGAGTATAAAGTGGGAAAAGAAAATCAAAGAATGAGTTTTAAGGAATGCCATTATTAAAGGTACAGGCAGAGAACAAGGAACGAGAGGAGGTAATTGCAAAAGAAGAGTGAGAAAGGAGGAGAGCCAAGGGTGTGTTACCAAAGCCAAGGAGGGAGAATTCCATGACAGTGTGGTCCACCTGGTCAAATACTATATCCCAGAGAAGTCCACCATAATAGGAAACTGCCACAGGTCAACTAGGTTGGCCAAAACAATGATGCAGAAGAGAGGAATCAAGACCATGAACAGAGACAGAAGGAATTAACCTTCTATAAGAGGATGTTTCTTCTGTGGTTGAAAGGAGGACGAAGAGGATGTGTGTGGACATAAATAAGTTTATAGGTGAGTTGATGGAATTATTACCTAATCGTATGATTTTCCCTATGAAATAGAAGGTAAAGGCAATTCTCAGAGTAACTGGGACTGGGTCTTTAATCTCTTTTGATGATAAAATGAAAGAATCTGATGGAAGCCAGTAGTGCATGAGCTCCCAACACTGTACCCATATTCATAGACCCTGCTATTCTTCTCGTTCCATGTTGGAGCAAAGAACTAATAAAAAATAGTAAGAGAGGGCTAGGGGTGTAGCTCAGGTAGAGCTAAACCCTCCTACTGTCTACAATGCTTCCATTCTCACTGACTCCACCATATCATTCTATTAATTCTCACTTCTCTCCTGGATAGTTCACAGCAGCAGAGAAAACATGTTGTTATTTTTTTCCACCAAAACAAACAAAAAAATCAAACCTAAGTTGACACTTCTCTTTGAGTTTCTCCTCACCTCTCTTCTTCCTTTTAGCACTGAACTTCTCAAAGGAGTTGTCTATTATTATTTTATATGTGAAACCCACTGAAATCACACCTGTGCTGCTGCCACTCCATTCAAACTGCGCTCATTAAAGTCACTAATTGAGGCTGGAGTGGTGGCTCAGTGGTTATGGCAGTTGCGTGGCATGTGTGAGTACACGGGTTCAAGCCCCAGCACCCACGTATATGGCTAGGTGTCAGGGCAGCAAAAGCCATGTGAAAAACTAAATAAAAATTTATTTTCTCTGTCTCTGTCTCTCTCTCTTTCACTGTCCTTCTCTTTAAAAAAAAAAAGTCACTAATTACCTCTACATTACTAAAGCCAGTGGCCAACTCTCAGTGCTCATCTTATCTGACCTATCAGCATCTGTCACAATTCATCTGAGAACACTTTCTTCACAATAGTCCACATGAAAGCCTGAGGATGCCTCAGAAAACTTTTCTTTCAGTAGGCCACAACCAGAAGCCTCATAACTTCTCTTATGGTTCCAGTCCCAGGTATTGAATGTTCTTGAAGACTGACCTTCACAAGAGGACAGACACTCTACCAAGAGAATTACTGAGGATTATATGAGCCTTCTCCAAAGGCTTCTCCACCAGCATGCTCATGTATTACTTTTCCATTTTATCAAACCATAATGTTGATCTAACAAAAAATAATAAAAGCGGGCTAAAGGTGTAGCTCAGTGGGACCACACTTCCCTAGGTTCCAGTCCCAGCAATGAAGAAAAGACAAAGAAGAAAAAAAAAAAAAGAGTAAGAATAGTCTATCAGAATTTTGTCATAGCACCTATAGTTAATTATCAAGGCCTAGAAGTCAAAGTTGCTAGGTATCTTTTAGATTAGGAAATTAAAGAGTCATAGTCAAGAAGCCATTAATCTGTGAGATATATAAGAAGCATTAGATAAAATCTGATAGACTCCATAATTAAGTTTGCTTCAAATTATTTTATTGTTATCTTTATAATCTACCTGACAACATGGGGACACCTGAACTATTACTAAGTAAACTCAGTGTTTGGACCTACCTTATATTTTGAAGTATCCCAGTTGTGGACAATGCGAGCTGGGATGAGAAAGCTGTCATCCACATGGCAGCTGTTGCAGTAATACCAGCCACTGTAATTGCACACCTTGGCTTTCCCGTTGGAAAGACCGATGGGTCGCTGGCAGCCTGTTCAAAGCAAATGAAAGTCTATGATTGTTGTGCTCTGAATACCACAGAACAAGGCTACACAACCCTCAAGTTAAATGAAAGTCTGCAACAGGGTGCAGATGAGTCCCCTCCTTTCTAGTCTGATGGTTGCCACTCCCTCCCCTTCTGGGGGACTACAGTGTCACCTATATGCTCCCCTGTCTCTGGTCTCTTCTGACTTGTCTGTTCTTCATTCAACTGCCAGATAGCAGTTTCTCTACAACCCCACCATTATCTCCTGGCTTCTCTGCTCAGAAACTCGATTTGCACCAGGCACCTTGCTAAGAGTTTCTCGTACAGGCTCTTGCTTAACCTTCACAACATCTCTATGACGTTTTTACTAAAAAAAAAAAAAAAACAAACAAACAAACAAACAACAACAACAAAAAAGAGTTTTTGCGAGGTTAAGCATGTTGCTTGAGGTCACCAAGCCAATAAAAGGGGGAGTTTGGATTTGGCTCTAAGTTTTTCTGATGCTAAAATGATTCTAAAGTCTGCTATGTAGCCTTCTTTTGCTTACAAAAATCAATGTAAGGAATTTATCCTTTGACTAGCCCCATCTCACCTTTCCAGCTTTCCCTCCTCCTTCTACTCTCCAGCAGGAATATAACCTTATCCAGTGAGATATCTTTCCACATCGCTCCCCAAATAAACACAGTGTGCTCATTCTACCCTTCACATAGTAGCTTACGTTATTTCTCTGTATACAACACTTTCTCTGCTCCCTACTTCAACAAATCCTGCCCATTATTCAAGAGCACTGATTGCTGCCAAGTGATTGCTAACACTCTTTTCATATTCCAGAAAGTTTTGATTTTGTAAGCACTGTCCAGCTACTGCCAGGGTACCTGGTAATAATCATGGCCTTGCAACAAAGCCATTATTTTTCTTTGGATGAGAAGTACTATGTTCTACTAATGAGCATAGAAATTCTTTTATGATCATCACAAAGGACAAAATCCTAGTAGCCCCAGAACAGGTGATCAAAAATATACAAATCACCATTCTGACATTCCTGATCTGTAGCTTTCATTTTAGAAATCCTTCCAATGTGGCACTTTTCATGGTTGAATGCTAAAAATTATGTCAATCAAAGAGATCTGACACTATTTCATGATGTAGTTATAAAACTGAATTACTGTTTCAATAGCAATAGTAATAATGTAATGATCATCCTTATACTCCATTTCTATTTCTGGGAGCTCAAACACATTTATTTAACAAATTATCAATGTAAAAAGATAACTGATTCACATGATAACTGATTCCATGAATCAAAGTATCAGAAAATCCAACAGAACTTCCATCACAAATAAAATGGAATTAATAATCCAGTAGCTTCATAGTACACCCTCCAGAAATAGAATTAGATCTTAGTGTTGGAAAACATAAGAAGTATTGAAAAATAGTAAGTAAATATGTTAGTATTATGCTTCAAAACTTGATCCTCCAATGGATTTCTTTACTATAGAGCAGCAACAAAATCATTACAAGTTCCTGTTTGTCAGGCTGGCTGGGGAATGAGAAAGAATGAATGAAAGATAAGGAAGAACCAAACAAGCCTCTGCTCTACAGAGAAGATGCCGTCGCAACCCCTGGCTGTGGGATGTTGGAATGCTGTTTGCCACAACAGCTGTTTGCGTTACTCACTTGGCATTTACCACGTGCCTCCTTTACATGGTTATGCCTTTTTATGGGTTTCTCCAGCCAGCCCTTTTAAACTTCTCAGATAATTTTTTTTTAATCCACAGCACTTAACACAGAGATTTATACATACTGGAAATCAATAAACATTTATGTTGAAGGAATGAGAAACTGAGTATTATCTAGCACATGTATACTCATATACATATAAAGAGACTTTAATTTTTCATAGCTATTCTGAAATTAATCCTTTTAATCTAGTCACTTGTCTGTTACAACTGTCCACTTTCACTACTATCCCTGTTAAAATATGTTGCGCATTCTAAGAACTGCATTTGAAATGTGTTCACATATAAACTAATGAACAGAGTTCAGTGGAAGCTAACATATCCTAGACACTGGCATATTGCTGTTTCCAAAAATTAGAAATAGACAAACTGAGTTAATACTAAAGTGACACTGAATAGAATTCGGTCTTTCCTAATGATTTAGTAAGTGACCATGATCTTGCAGAAATTCAGGATCATTATAGTTTATTTGCTACTTTTTTGTGTGTAAGAAAGAGAAAGAATCAATTTTATTTAATTTTCATATGGCTTTTGTTGCTCTGACACTTCCCTGTGTACATAGTGCTGGGGTTTGAACCCATGTACTTGCACATGCCAGGCAAGCGCTGTAACTGCTGAGCCACCACTCCAGCCCCAGGATCATTATTATTTAAATTCTCGTAACAACACTGAAAACATAAATTTATTTTAGATCGTTTGAATTTTGGATATAATAAGCATCATAAGCATTTGCTGGATGTCTGCATATTCTTTAGTAAGTACTACTTTAGGCATCAGTCCATAATTTTAATGACTTTAATTTTTTTTTTTTTGGTACCACAGATTGAATCTAGGGGTGTTTAGCCACTGAGCCACATCCCCCAACCTGTTTTTATTTTGAGACAGGGTCTGGCTAAGCTGATTAGGCTGGCTTTGAACTTGAAGCTATCCTGCCTCAGCCTCCCAAACTGCTGGGATTACATGTATGCAACACCATGCCTGGTCTTAATTTTAATTTTTCTGGATGTAACACAAATAGGCAATATTAAAATATGCAAATATGCATTTCAAGAAAGTTTATAGCCTAAACATCATTATAGCAATTGGATATGCAGGTCCAAAGCTGGGGGTTCAACTACTGAGCAAATGAGCTAGACATTCTCACAATTTTAGAGAGGTCTCTGGGCTCATAATAGCTGAAAAGATGAAAGTATATGGCTAGGTCTGGGCTTCTCCAGACAGCCCCATTAAACTTCTTGGATATATTTTTTTATCCACAGCACCTCATTCAGAGTTTATTATCCAGCACCTGAACTCCTAGCCCTAGTCCCTGTGTGTCTTCACTTTGAAACCCTATTTAAAGTCATGCTGTCCTTCTTCCAGTGCTGAAATCAACTTAATGATCCAGAAGTTGGCTTGAACTTGTCCATGTGCACGTGCCTGGGATGGCTTTGCATATGCAATGTATAGACTACAGCTGGGAAGCCTGGGTCTCCTCTTTCCCAGGGCTCATGATGAGCAGGATCCATCAAACTTCTGAGACTTGAATCCTTGCCACAAAATAAAGGGCTGACCTAATTTGGACCATCAAACTCAGTGAGCTGTTGGTGAAATACAAGGACGCCTCCCCCTAGATCACTTCAATTCTGTATATTTGGGGTAGGGATCAGGAATCTATATTTCTAAAGAGCATTTTCCCTGTCCCCTACCAGGGACTCAGATGGGTAAAAGCTGAGGTCTGCTCCCTCCAAGCTCTCAAAGACTTTCTATTCAAAGTGGCAAGGGCTCTTTGCTCAGTGGAAAAATATTATTTGTCACACAGTTTACCTTCTGAGCTTTTATAATCAACATTTCAGGTTCTTAGTCGATTTCTAAACATCAGCTATGTAGATATAACCTGAGTTCATTTCACCAATATTTTTCTAGAACATTCTTAACTCCATTCAACTTAGAAAGAATTAATTTTTTTCACCCACAAGTCCAATGTATTTGTCTCTGAAAGAGCATAGGATGGTTGAGGAAAAAAAAAAAAGATTAAAGGCTAGTTAGTGGCCTGATATAGACCCATTTTCTAAAACGTGACACATACCATTTATTTCAAGAAAGAAATACTGGCTCTTTCAATTAACTGCAAGATTTCCTTTAATATAATACTAGCAAATCATGGACTAAAAATATCTGGAATGATTCTCCATAAAGACACACAATCTGGGATTGTGCTTTATCATGGCTAGGTTTTCAACAGGAAAAAAAATGTGTTTTCTTAATAATGACTGTTAAAGATGCATTTTTTGGAGGGTGCCAAAGCTGGACTTTGAAAAGGAACATTATGGGGAGAAAAATAGAGCTGCAAAGTAGGGACAAAAAATAATTAATTGAAATAACTAATTAGAGCTTATTTACATATATTTTTATGTACTTTCAAACAGATTTTTCAACAATGTTTCTAAATTAAAGGGCATTTGTAGAAGGGAACACTCTACATGTTAGATCAAAGCAAATGCATTCTTCCCAGTCTCTTTTTGAAACTTTTCAGAGTGTATTCAATTCATAGGGACAAAAAACTATCTCACAAGAGAACCCACTGGCCTTTTTTTTTTATATTGCTTCCCACCCCACTTCAAATCTTAATGAACACATGCTCTGAAGAACTTAGCTTCCCCTCTGATACATTTTTGGAAACAAATGTCACCATTTAACCAAAATCCTATTTGCTGCATGTACAGTCCATTTCCCAAATGGCCTTTCACTAAGACACCCAAAAGAATCTGTTGCTGGGGGTTGAAGCAGAAATGTTGGCATGAACTTCCAGAAACCACAGTCTTTCTTCTATCATGAGTACCTAGTGAACTCAATTGGCTGCAGTGTGGTGGTACTGCAGTTGAGATCTTGAGCAGCAGCCAAACACCTTCTCTCCACTTTATAGCTCTCTACTTCAGTCCGCCTTCCTGGCCAGCAGCTGGAAACCCACAGGCCAGAGAGGGAAGTAGCAAGAGCGGTGTTATGTCCAGGTGAATGTCTAATGGAGAACGGCACTCACAGAATGCATTCTAAGTGTGTTCAGTTACCCCACCCCTTCCCATCTCTTAAAGTAAGCTTTTATCTAATTTGGTAAGGTAAAGCCAATGCTTTGTATCTGACGGTAGAACCCGCTCTAGGAAATAAAAAGGGGGGGGCAAATGAAAAAAAAAAGACAAGATGCCTTTGTAAAAGGGAGGAAAAGAGATAAAGAGAGTAAGAAGGCAAGTTTCATGTGCTGTGTAAAACAGAGAAAGGAAATCTGGTGTTACCTCTTTTACCATTTGTATAGGTTACGACAAGATGTCCACAGGTGCAGTGAAAGGACTTCCCTCTCCCACCCTTCTTTTCTTCCAGTGTTCTGGCCAGGGTCAGTGAGCTGGGGTACAAACTACCTAATATGTTTCTTGAAGGTCTGGGCTTTGATCATATGTTCTTGAGACCAGATTTTCCAAAATGAAGGAAACTGGATGACTCGCTATTTTACAAGAATTAGGGCGGAGAGTCATAAAGAATTTAGTTTTCCTACATTACAGTCTATAACCATTGGCTCATTAAGTAGTTAACTGTTGAACTTATTCTTTTTAAAATTGAGTGCTACATTAGGTATAAATTGAAAGTTCTGTTTATCCAACCTGGGATTAGCACAAAGCTGGGCAACATTTAAACAAAGATCTGTCTGACACAAGGCACAAGCAATTTTTCAGTGTAACCTTAGTGTCCATTAAAGGAAGTAGAAAACCTAGGCCCCCAACTTGTATCCTCCACAATTGGAAGGAATAGGGCTGAAATGTAAGAGATACTGACCACACATACATGATCTTGTTAACACAGTGGAACTGAGAATATAGAAGTCTACATAACTGTAGAATGGAAAAGGGTAAAAGGGGAGGGAGACTGAAAAACACCTACTCAGAACTCAGTGATCAAGAACATTTTTCTTTCTCAAACACCCACGTTACTCTGGGTCCAAGTTATTCTTGACCCAGAATAGAAAACATTTACTTATGAGAAATAAAAAAAAAATCAATTTTGTACCACCTATAATTGCTACTATGAATAGTATGGCACGTGCTGATAGTCTATTTATTAAAATTACTGATCCATTTTAGATTGCAACACTTCAAGATTATTTTCTCTATGAGATTTTACGTCCCCCAGTAATGAATTCTTTTCCCAGGAAAAACTTCATGGAGTAAGAGAGAATATACATGCTAAAATATAATCCTGAAATACACTCACTGGTTATTTCCAAAGCTATATTCTGAAATTCACTTCTGTTCTTTTCTGATGAAATTCTTTTCTGATGGATTTCATCAGAAATTCTTTTCTGATAGCTTTCATTTTATGTATATCTATAAATTTTATAGCAGTGAGAGGTTGTATATGGGAAACTGTCACTCCTTGTTGGCCGAAACTTTGACTTACAAAGTCCTGCTACATAATCAGAGGACTGACACAGGTTCAAAAGCATAAATCATACTTGAAAGGAAACTTCCTACTATGGCTGAGACACATTTAGGTCAACTTAAGCTGGCAATGTAAAATGGACTGAGGCTGTTGCTAGCAAGCTATGTCCTTAAGAATATAGCAAAAGTAAATAACACCTCTGAAACAAAAAGAAGCAGCTAACTGAAGACTCTTCCTTTTAATGCAGCAATATGGCAAGTGTTATGCTTGTAAAGAATTATCACTGTGCCTGAATGCTGAGAGTTCAACATGTATTATATCTAGAGAGTCAGAGAGAACAACAGATGAAATCAAGAATGCTTCATCTATAGGGCCCATGTTGTACTAACAGTGCTAAGAGTTATATACTTAAGTAAGAAATGAAGTGAATATCATGTGTCAAGTAATTATCGCTAACTGAAAACATAAATTTGCTAAACTCTACAATATTTGTCTACTCTCATGGAATGTTATTATTAAGATTGTAAATTGTATAAAATAAATTTATAAATACCAAGTAGATTCCAACTCACATTGAGAAATGTCAAGATTTATTGGCCTTTCAGGTAAACAATGATTGAGAACCTAAAGTCAATATTTAGTCAAAATTTATCTTGAAAGGTAATAAATCTTGATTTTTGCTAAGGTAAGTAAGTAAACATGTGCATTGTTCTAGAGACTCTGTTTTTCTATCTATTAGATATCTGCCTTGAGTTGTAAATATAATGATCTGTAACAGACTGTCACATCTAAAAGGCATGATTTAAGTTGCTGAATTAATTATTTTGGTAGTACTGTGGATTGAACATAGGAGTGTTCAATAATCTACGAACCCAGTCATTTGTTTAATTTCATTTTGAGACAGGGTCTCACCAAGTTGCCCAGTCTGGTCTTGAATTTGCAATCTTTCTGCCTCAGGCTCCCAAGTAGCTGAAATTTTAGGGGTGTGTCACCATGCCTGGCATGTTGGTAAGTTATTTTTCATTTTTCTTGTAAAACATGTCAATGTTAGTGTTTATATTAGTGAAAGATAGATTAATAATGAAATGCTAAAAGTTCAGCTTTTAGAATTTATATCAATCTAAATTTAGTATTTTTTTTTCCATCTTGTTTTCCTCTTCATGGTCCATGACTAGATTTTCTCATTAATTTGTTTGTCTTTTCTTTCCCCAAAGGTTTTCAAGATAATGGTGAGCAATTTAAAAATAGAAAATAACAAATAATGAACAGGTAAATGGATAAACAAATACATAGTGCTTACTATGTGCTAGGTACTGTTATAAGCATGTTATATAATATAAACATGAATGTATGCACACGAGAATGTATTCATTTAATCTTTGCATCTATTCTACGAATAGACATTATCTGCATTTTGCAGATTAAAAAACTGGCAGAGAGTGATAAAACAATTCTGTCCGAAGTTGTACAGCTGGTGAAAAGAGAGAGCTGAACAGAAGTGGCTGATGTGGCACTGGATGAGCAACATCAAGCAACTGCAAAAGTGAAATTCCACATAGCTATTTGTAGAAGTTATTACAAAAATCATCTCCTCATGGGTGGCAAAATGACAATGACAGAAAATTAATTTATATAAAAGAGCATGGTTCAATTCATCAATGTAGTTAGCCTAAGGCCTTAATGTTAGCATACCCTCAGAACATGTTTGGTGGGGGTGGGGGTGGGAAAGAATACAAATCTTCAAGGTAGAAGGCAGAAGATATTAAAAGATGAGCAAATGGGGGCTGGAGCAGTGGCTTGGCAGTTACAGCACTTGTCCGGCATGTGCAAGTACACAGGTTCAAACTCCGGCACCCATGTACACAACCAAGTGTCAGAGCAACAAAAGCCATGTGAAAAACTCAATAAAATTTGATTCTCTCTCTCTCTCTCTCTCTCTCTCTGTCCTCTCTTAAAAAAAAAAAAGATGAGCAAATAAAGAAGCAATCACAACTATTATGGAGATGGAGGAAGGCTACGTAGGCATGGGGGCAAATGAACTGAACCTTGAAGAAAAAGAGATTGGAGAAAAAGGAATACTACTAAAGGCTGAAATGTATGAGCATGTTTGGAAAACACTGATTATTCTAGTTATCTGAGGGTCATAAATAGAGCGGTGTTGGGAGAAGAACTTGGGATAATAAAGTAAATCTAAAATGTAAGAATGCCAAATACTCAGCGTGAGGGGTTCTTCCTAATCAATAAGATAAAGGAATAGCTAACATCTCAAGAAGGGTACAAATGAGTTTTGAAAGGATTAATTGGTAACAAAATACCAGAAGAGGAGAGAACCTGATAGTAAATTATTGTACCAGACTGAGCTTGATTAGGTGGTAGGTTTGGGAACAGCAAGGGGGAAAGAGGAAATATTACAGGAACAAAATGCAAACAATTTGGCAACTACCTGATGTGAGGGGTCTGGGAAAGGGATCATCAAAGATGCCCATGATATTTTGAACTGTGGCCATTACACGAGCTCTGTCAGAGGAGCAGATGGTTTGGGGTGGGGGGGAATGCAGTTTCTTTGGGGTATTATGTCCAAAAAAAAAAAAAATAGTTTAAAAATTTGAGCTACCAGATCAGAATGTCTGCAAAGAGTGTCAATGGAAGAGTTACTGACATCTATTGGATGGAGGCCAGCAATACTGCTAAACATCCTACAATGCACAAGACAGCTCTATACAAAGAATTACCTGGCCCCAAATGCCAATTGTGCCACTGTTGATAGACCCTGTGACAATACCAAGACAAGAGCTTAAAGGAAGATTTCCATATACTTACTCTACCTAATCACTGGTCTTCTAGAGATGTACATGCCATCTACTATAGAGGAGGAAGCACTTTTTCCCCAGCTCTGCTTTCTTATACTAAGAAAATGATTCATCCTGGTTGGTTAGTTTAAAGAAGTATCATGTACCACTACCTTCTAGATGACCTGCTTCACATCAGATCCAGGCTTAGGGCTCTTTTCTTCACATATTAATCCTTTCAGTAAAACATTTGCCAACCAAGAACTCTCACTTGAAAAAGAAGTGCAGAGTGCTTGCTTCAGCAGCACATATACTAAAACTGGAACAATACAGAGAGGATTAGCATGGCAATCCTCCCAAGGGCAAGGATGACATGCAAATTCATGAAGCATTCCATATTTTTGCTATTGGTTAGGCAGAATTAATATAATAAAAATGGCCATTTTGCCAAAAGCTCTATATAGATTCAATGCAATCCCCATCAAGATACCAATGTTATTCTTTATAGAAATAGAAAAAGCAAGTCTCAAGTTCATTTGGAATGATAAGAAACCCAGAATAACCAAAACATTACTAAGCAAGAAAGGTGAAACAGACGGTTTTGCTATACCAGACCTAAAACTATACTATAGAGCTAAAGTAACAAAGGCAGCATGGTACTGGTATCAAGATAAGAATGAAGACCAATGGAATAGAATAGAAGACCCTGAAACAAACCCACAAAATATTTAAGCGTCTGATCTTTGACAAAGGGGGACAAAATATAACATGGAAGAGAGATAGCCTATTCAACAAATGGTGCTGGAGACAGCCACTTGCAGAAAGTTGAAATTAGACCCTTATCTTTCACCTTGCACAAAAATCAAATCAAAAGGGATTAAGGACATAGGAATTAAACCAGCTACCTTGCAACTGCTGGACGATAAATCAGGACCAACACTCCTGCATTTGGGAGTAGGCAAAGACTTTCTCAACATGTCTCTAAAGTAAAAATCAGTGAGTGGGATGTCATAAAATTGAAAAGCTTTTGTACAGACAAGCAAATGATCAAAACTTTCATGACACTTTCTACAGAATGGGAGAGAATCTACAAAATCCTCAAAAATCCCAACCTCAAAAACACTAACAACCCCAATCAATAAATGGGCCAAAGAGCTAAACAGAAACTTCTTAACAGAGGACACTGAACAAGCCAATAAATACAAGAGAAAGTGCTCTAAATCACTAGTAATCAGAGAAATGCAAATGAAAACATTAAGATTTCACTTCACTACAGTCAGATTGGCAAAAATGAAAAAAATAAACAATACATGCTGGAGGGGTTGCGGAGACAGGAATACTAGCACACTGTTGGGGAAACTGCAGACTACTACAGCCCCTCTGGAAAGCAGTGTGGAGAATCCCCCCAAAATTAGGTATGAACCCACCATATGATCCAGCTATCCCTCTCCTGGGTATTTTTCCAGGGGAGTTGGAATCAGCACATTACAGTGATACAGCAAAATCTATGTTCATAGTAACTCAATTTACATGGAACCAACCCAGATGCCCCTCACTGGATGAATGGATCCAAAAGCTGTGCTTGATACACAGACACGCGCGCACACACACACACACACACACACACACACACACACACACTATGGAGTTCTATTCAGAAATCAGAAACAATGATATTGCAGCCTTTGCAGGTAAATGGATGGCATTGGAAGAAATCATGTTGAGTGAAGTTAGCCTAACCCAGAGAGTCAAGGGTCGAATGTCTTCACTCATCTGTGGAGGCTGGAGCTAGACCCTGGCCTGTGTGAAAGGTGGTCAACTCTCATGTATTAGACCCAGCAAAGGCATAGTAACACATTACCTAGGGCATTCATAGAGATGTATCGGGTACGAGGAAGGAAAGAGGCAGGGGGTGGGGAAGAAAGGGTGAGAGAACAGGGTGGGCTCTAGGGGGTAAATCTAATTTTAAGAATATTTACATATATTGTTTCATTGGATGCATTTTTGATTATACAATAACTAGATTTCTTAATTTAAAAAAAAGAAAAAGGGCAGAAAGAGCAAAGCTCATGTCTGCTGATTGTTTCAGACATGAAAGCTGCTGGTGGTGGGAATGATAATCTTTGCCCCAGTTTACCTCCTTCTGTCAGTTCTACCAGGATTCTTCATATGTTCTCCCACAATTCCGGAGAGGGAAAAGAGGTCAACCTCACTGTCCTTGCAAAAAGGCAAATGCTAGAATGGGATATGTAGAACTTATGCACTGAGAACTTAGGGGTAAGATGTCTTACTAAATAAACTGCCTTAGCCAAATGTTCCTCTGAACTAGTGCTAAGACATTTTACAGGGTGATGCAAAAGGAAAAAATCAGAAATCTTGACACTGTCTCTGTCTCTTAACTTCTATATTTTATATTGTACTTTGTTCATCATGGATTGTTTCTCATTAATTTTTATTTTTAATAATATTAAAATATTATTTATCTTTGAGAGGGTTTTTTTGACACCCCCTTAAATTCTGTGACTAAAGTGAATATCTCACCCACCTTACCATAATCCCAGCCATGCTCTGAACCCTTTTGTTTCACAGAGAAGCCAATATATTTGACAATTATGTCCCTTCTACAGGTTCCCTCTGGGGTTTAACATTATATTAAATTATCACTAACTCTCTTTTTGTGGTTCCCCAGTTGCATCTGTATTATGATTCTTGGAAAGGCCAACAACTCTTATTGGCTTAGAAGATTTTTTTTTTTTTTTTTTTTTGGTGTACCTGGGAAGCAACCTGTCTTTCTTAACTCTGTTTCCAAAACTTGTATTTTCTTACTGCTTGGATTTAGAAGTCACGTCTTACATCCATCTCATTGGGTCTATAGCCTGATCACATGCAGTGCCCCTCCAGCATCCCCTCTGACTTCTCTTTCTCGTCACTCCCATTCTTAACACTTGCTTCTCTTTCCTTATATTTTACAAGCATCTCATCTCTTTGAACTTTACAGTATCTTTAAAACACAATCTTTCCTCTTCTTTGCTAAAACCTTTGAAAAAACCCTGACAGCATCTCTTAGAGTAATGTCTACTTGAGCTATTTTGGTAATGACAACAATTTGATAAAATTTAGTCATGAGAGTGGATCCAACTGGTACAAGGAACAGTCTCAAAGTGAAAAAGATTACTTTCATCAACTTCCTGTAAATCCATGCTTGAATTTCTTCATTTTCACCCCAAACTAAATTCTTTATGTTCTATGGGACTTAAGAGACTGCCTTGGTTACTTTTCCCTTTATTCTAATACCCTACACCTTCTAAGTTCTGTCTTTCTAAACATATGTGACCATCTCCAAAGTTGATCCATTAAATATTTAGTATTTGAAGATAGACCTCTCATAATAAGTTATTTAGATTTGGTAGGCAAGTCAAGAAAAAAAAATGCCTACAAGTGGGAGGTTCTGTTCCCTGGTCCTCATATTGCATTTGAAAGGCATTTCCAAGAGTAATATACTGTGTTTATCTCCCCATCTCCTATTCAGCAGTTACAGTTGGAAAAATAAGGCATCTGAGTGGTAGGTTCAGAAGGACACTAACATGATCAGCTTGATCATCAGGGAGCAGTATTTTTGTCTGCTGTATTAAGAGGGCATGGCTTCAGAGACTCCAGGTACCACATCATGTGTTTCTACTATTTTCTCTGACTCTGGTATATCTATCTAATTTCGGGGTCCATTACATAATAATTGTGATCTCTAAGTAGTACACATATTTTGATTTCCATCTTCCTGACCTCTTATTTATTAGCTCTGTAAAATCCCTTAATGATGATAGCTCAGACAGCATCCAATAGTAGAAGTAGAGAGAAAAGGGGAAGCTGATTGTAATGACATTCAAGAAGCTGGGTGAAGATTATGGAGAGATGAGGTGAGCTCATGGGGTGGCCAGGAAACCTCTGGCATTATCAGACACTTTTTTTTTTTTAAAGAGAGAAGGACAGTGAGAGAGAGAGAGAGAGAGAGAGAGAAACAACTTTAGTTTTTCACATGGCCTTAGTTGCTCCAACACTTAGTTGTATATGTGGTGCTGGGGTTTGAACCCGGGTCCTTGTGCTTGCCAGGCAAGCGCTGAAACCGCTGAGCCACCACTCCAGCCCCAGACACCTTTGCTCAGATTAAAATTCTTCATTCTAATAATGAATGAAGAACACCATTTTCCCAAAGATGTCCCATTCACTGTTAGGCCACAGAAAGACTTCTCTTTAAGAGATCACTTGGGGAACTTACCCATATTTTCTGGGCAAAAGTGCAGTGAGATATACAATATTACTGAACGTCATTTTTGATTTAGCCAGTACTTTATAACATTTGAATTGTTCCTAGCCAAGGCAGTTTAATCTTCCCTCAAGATGGTATGCTGAAGATGTTGATACACAGTACTGGAAAGGTGGCCTCCAGGCTATTTAACATATTAGTGGCAGGGCTACAAAGGAAGACTGAGCTCTTATGCTCCTAATTTATCACTTAGTCCCCTGGGTCTGGATGCCTCCCAACCATTACATCATGCTAGGTGCCTACTATTCTGTCTAGTCTCTAATATTAGTCTGGGTACTGAGAAGATCGTCTTTATTGATGGAGATGGAGAAAGAGAGCAAGACCTTCAAAATCTATTCCTCTGTCTGAGGTACAGGCATGATGATTTGAAAGGGTAGCAATTTTCAGCAAGGCTTTTGGTTCCGCTCCACATGATTTACTTACTTTACTGAGAAATTATGAGGAAGAGACAACCCTTGGTACCTGGTCAGTCTTATTAGAAATTGACACAGCCTACATTTCTTGGGTTTTAGAATCTAAGCTTCATTCTAGAAGTGGTATATAGCACAAGTTAAATTTTTTTTCAGTTAAAGGTAAATAAATAAAATTGATTTTACTGGTTACTTTTATATCCATTAAAAAAGAAACACCTTCTATATTAAACCAAAATCTGAAAGAAGTATCTGGGTTAAAAAGTGGGGTCCACAAAGATCACTGGACATCATCCCACCACCCTGACTTAGGGCTCAGGGAGGACTGCAGCAGGCTGGGCAACTGAGAACTGGCCAGTTTATTGTTTGCATTTGAAGGTGCTTGGTTCCAGAAGCACACAGATGGATACAGTCAGTGTTGGAAGCTGAAGTAGCTGACTGGAAACCAGGGAACAGAGCGATGGACTGAGGGGCAACCACATACAACGTTCACCCTCCTTTCACCCGGGTTCCATTTTTTGTTGTGGAAAAGGTTCAGTCAATGTCCTGTGCCACTGCGTTATAAAGAATTTATCTGGTCTTTGACCTTGGTTTCTGGCAGAATGCTTCTAAAACCTCTGGAATTTCCCTAAATGACACAAGTGTCTGCTATTTACAAGCCCTTTAGATAACACCTGAGTTTATGCTAATGGGTGATTCATGGTGAACCACTAAACAGCTTTGGGAATAGATCTGGTCACTGTGATTAGAGGGTTGGGTCTTTCTGCCAGCTGGACCTCAAGTGAGAAGTGAGCTGGAGACTGAGTTCAATCACATGCAACTGATTCAATTATACCTACAAAATGAAATTCCACATAAAAGTCTGGACATTGAAGCTCAAAAGAACTTCCTTGTTGAAAGTAATGATGGGAAAATAATCTACCCTCATTCCAAAGGGAGAGGAAAAAGAACTAAGTTAGAACAGTGCTAAATTAGAACAGTCCCACTAAGAGGGGGTATTAAGTTAAGTTTGGAAATGTTGCATATTTATCCCTCACATTGACATAATAAAGGCTCCGAGAGGACTTGTAGGGAAAAAAAGGTCCCTGGAAACCTGCAAGATCTTAATTGGTTTACCAAAAGGATACATTTTGGAACCATCATTTGTCTGTGATTTCAAACAATCTAAATGATTAAGTAGAGAACATGTTAATTTTATCTACAGATGATTCCAACCTAGAATTCCTAGAAAAGATGGTGAAAGCAGGAAACCTAACGGTGGGAGTGCAGAGAGTTCAGAAATATTTAGAATGTAACTCCTACTGTGTATCAGCTGCAGAGCCAGGAGAGGGCAATGGACAAGACCAATGCAGAACCAGGTGCAGCTGTACACATCTGCAGTCTGAGCTACTTGGGAGACTGAGGCAGGAGGACTGCCTGAGCCAGGAGCTCAAGATTAGCTATGGCAACATAAAAAAAATCTCAACAACAACAAAAAGATCAAGACCAATTCAGCCCTTGCCATCATAGCATTTGCAGTCAAGTTGGGGAAATAGACAATGAATACAAATGACATAAATGGCAATACAATCTCCATTATGACCAACACTAAGTGGCACTAAATCAGCATTACATTACAGAGGAGGGAATTTAGTAATCAGTGTGAGGGGCTGGAGAAGGTGCTCCTGAGGAAGTAGAATCAAAGTTGGGGGTACTGGTAGGGATTGCAACACTCCAGGGAGAGGCCCCTGCACATGTGCAGGTTCTGTGGTGGGGAAGGAGGTGGTGCACTCTCAGAATAGGGGGAAGCCAGTGTAGCTGGACTTGGTGTGTGTGGGAGAGAATGGCAAAAGGTATGCAGACAGAAGGGGGAAGTCACTAAAGATCTATGAGGAGAGGACCACCAGGGTCACTCTGAATTGTTAACAAATCACACTCATTGCAGGTTAGATGAGATGTGGAAAAGGTCAGAATGAAAACATAAAAAGAGAGGAGTCTCTTGCTCTTTGCTTCTTATTAAGGTGATTTAAAAAATATTTTTAGTGTTAGCATATCTCAAAGCATTCACTCATATTTCCTACTACAAAACTAAGTTGGGTCACTCCTACAACTCAATTTCTGGGACTATGTATGGCTCATGTTTGCTAAATAAATGAATAATTGCATGAAAATATTAATGCAAGAAATAACTTGGTAGTGCTAAATTATCAGATTTCCTTATCTAGAAATGTATTTAAAAATCACAAATATTTCACTTGGGTGTTTCTGCCTTTAGGCACTATAACAGATTTTAGAAAACTTGCAAATACTTCTTTCATGGTGTCCGTGAAAAGCTTAGTTTTATAAGGAACTTAAGTAGAAATTAAGGAGGCTCCTGACCTACCCCAGTCTATCCTAAAACCATACCTCGACCAACTTCTCTCCCAGTGAAAGGTCAGTAAATAGAAACTTTTAACTCAATGTGGAGTCCAGCGGCACATTAACACTTTCTTTAGAAGTTTAGCCAGAAATGAACATGTGATGAGAACAATGTTAACCAAAAAGGAAGCTACAAAAAGGGACAAGAACTTTCCAGACCAAAGTATAGCAACAAAGACTAGGAGAAATGAACGACTTAAAAAAAAAAGAGCACAGCTATGGCCTATGAAGTTCAGGAAGGTCTATCAAAAGATCCATATCTTCTGAAATTCAAAATGATTTTATTCTTCTGAAACATATCAAAGAGGAGCATGTGACTTCTATGATGAGAATACCAGGAATAAATCAAAAAAGCAAATTTATAGCCTATAAAATCAAAAGGACTACTTATATAAAGTGATCAAATCTCTTTGAGTTTTAGGATGTGAAACAGTTTAAAATACAAATTATATAACATTTTCTTCTTCCACAGACTCACATTACTATTTCAGCATATATTCACATTCCTCTCCATTTCCTTTTATTTAAAATTATTTTCTGGACCTAGAAACTTAGACTGTAAAAACGGTAAAAAGTAAGTAATTTTTCCAAAGATAGACATCAGAGCCAGGAAAAGGATTCCCATCTCCTATTCTCAATCATTGATATTTCTACTGGTTTAACTTTTCCCCAAAGGAAAAAGGTACTACTTATTAAATGAGAACATTAATCACATTTTCTCTAATCTTCTATAGACATTCAAAGAATCACAGAATGAGAGACAAGAGACCATGGTGAGCAAGGCCACTCCCTCTAAAATATGCCAGACAGAGATGGGAGAACTGAAAGGAGAGTCAAAGACCTTGGAGTTCAACTGTGTTATAACTGCTTATTTATTTGTCTGGCTTCCAATTCTTCATGTTCTGTGAGAATGGGTAAGGATACTGTCTTATTTTCTATGCATCAAGCATAGTGGTCAGTACTTAGTAGGGGCCTCAATAAACATGTGCAGAAGAGTTGAATGAATAAATATATCTTGCAAATGAGAAAACTCTAGATAGGGCAAGTTAAGCATCTTGTCTTGAGGTTAGAAATTCCAGGTTTTGCAATCTTCTTGGTCAGGGTCTTGCCATTCTGTGCATTTTCACCCATAGCCAGGGGAAATTCTGTCCAATCTGGGTGTTTCTGTTACCTTGATCCAATGGAATAGATAAAACAGAGATGCCTGTTTTCTCTTCTAAGTGGCAGCCTTCAAACATGCAGACAGAACACTTATGTCATCCCTACCCTAGGTTACATTTGAACTCTATGGTTTTTGGTCCCTTCATTATCTTATCACGTTTGTTCTCAAAAAACAGTATCCAGCCAGGTGCCATGGCACATACCTGTGATCTCAGTGATGCAAGAGGCTGAGGCAGGAGGATTGCAAGTTCAAGGCCAGCCTGGGCAACTTAGCGAGACTCGGTCTTAAAATTTTTTTAAATGGCTGGGAACCAGGCATGGTGGTGCACACCTGTAATTCCAGCAGCTTGGGAGGCTGAGGCAAGAGGATCTCAAATTCAAGGCCAGCCTTAGCAACTTAGCAAGACCCTAAGCAACTTAGTGAGACTCTGTCTCAAAACAACAACAAAACAAAACAAAAAACAGCTGGGGATGTAATTCAGTGGTAGAGCATTTACTGAGCATGTGTGAGGACTTGGGTTCACTACCCAGTAACAGGGAAGAAAAACAAAACATCTATAACAAATTTTTCTAGATGTGGTCTGGCCAGGAATACTATCATCTCTTCTTTCTGAACCTGATTTGTCCAGTCATAGAAGCACAAATGCTCTTACCAGTGGCCTCATTTGTATGCCCAGCAGGACTTTTGTTAGGTCAAGTTTCCTCTACCTTGTATCTATTCAGATAATTTTCTGAGTCTAATACAGGATTACCTATCACTTTAAACTTCATCTCATTTGCTTTGATCCATCCCTCTGGCTTGCATTTCAGAATCTCATTCTTGTCATTCTGCATATTAGTTGTCTAACCTAGTTTTGTAATAGCTGCAATTTTAGTAAGTATGCTCATGATATCTTTATCCAGTTAATTATTATCATAGGTGGGAAAATATTAATACTTATATAGCACTTACTTTGTGCTAGGTAGTGTTCTAAGCCCTTTACCTCAATTTATTGCACTATAAACTAATAAGGTACATGAGACTATTTCTCACATTTGAGATGAAAAATTGGAGATCCATGGTGGTCAAGTAATTTATCCAGGGTCATACCGCTAGTGAGCAGCAGATCTGGAAGCTCAAGCAGAAAGTCACCAGTCCTTGCTCTTAAGTATTTCACTATGCTGCTTCTCATTATCACGTACCTTTACCAGCAACCTTTTAGGATGAAAGGGCCCTATTAGTCAATTGTCCTTGGGTAAAACTGCCAATCATTCACAAAACAGCATAACTAATCTCTGATAACCCAAACTTCTCCGTCTTGGGGATTTTGCCAAATTCTTTTCTGAACACTAAGCTCAGGCAGCACAGACCGGGCCTAGTTGTCTAGTATCTCCTATTTTCCTCTGCGGCTCCTCAACCACAGTGTAGGGTCCTAGGGGCCCCATACCATAACTGTACTATAACTATCTCCCATAGCACTTCCTACATAATGGCACACAGCACAAATTCAAGCTTTATTTTGATAAACTGTTACAAAAGCCAAGGAGATTTTCCCCTAAGTTTAATTCTGTGGGAAATATAAGGAGAAAGTTTCAAATGGGTTATGAGGTGGGGGACCACTTTAGCTTTCAGATTCTTTTATAACAGGATTCTCTGACATAAGCAAAGTCAGGGACATAATAGTCTCCAAACCAGTGGCCATGATAGTTTGACCCTTAGTCCCCGGGTCACCCAGTCCCATACTCCTGCTCACCCACTTCAAGCCCTCATGACCTTTTTTTTTTTTTTGGAGGGGGACAAATTCTGTAAGTCTTTAAAAAGCACAGCCTGCTTCTCATTGCTGTTTGTATATCCCAAGAAGTCTAGCAGAACACGTGCAGCACACATAAGGGGTTGAAAAAATGTTTGTTGAAATGAACCCTCTGTTAAAATTCCACTTCAGGATTTTACTGTCAGCAACCCCTCCATAGTTATATTCAAAGTGGGGGAAATAGAATTTAGCCCATTAGCACACGTAACCCTAGGGATTTCTCTTCTGAGAGACAGCAATCAAAAATGCTTAATCACAAAATGACCTGGACAATACAAGTAGGTAACAACATATTGAACAATTCTCATTTATCCAAGCTGTTCATATGGTTAAAGGGACTTATCTGAGTTTTTCTTCATTGTCTTTTCCTCTTCCAATTGGCTACCTGCCTATTCCCTAAATCAAATAAATCTTTTTATTTTCTTTTTTCAAATAAATCTTTAACATATAACTCTTCATACCAAGTGGGAGATAAATTTGAAAATAGCAGTAAAGATAACAATTGAAAATATCAAGAAAAATCTAATTCTTTTGTTTCCATCTTCATTTCTTTAGATTTGGCACTTTGATTAAAGGACCCCCTAATTTTTCACATGAGAATGAAAACAAATTTTGGCTACCCTATAACTCTTATTTTTTCCAAGAGCATAACATATAACTGTCCTTTTAGGCACTTAAAAACCAACAGATCTGCAGATTCACATGCATAATCAGCTCCCAGATTCAATTTCTCTTTTTCTTAACAATTGCTATTTTATGTGTATTACCTCAAGGCCAATAAGTAACTAACTAAACCCAACACAGAAATACTGCTTACTTCCAGTCTGGCAGTTACTTGATGAAGAATTAACTACCTCATGCTTTCTATCAGGGATGCTTGCATTGCTAGGGTAAAGGTATCCTTTATGTCTAAAGGATGTCATAAAACAAGACTTTGCCAGAAATACGCCCTCATTTATCACATGAAATGCCATGTGGTATTAACAAGGTCGATACTGTTTGTTTAATATATTTTGCTTTCCTAGGGGCTTGAAATGATTTGTTTTTGCAGCTGTAACAGAGTTAAATTAGGGATTTATCTTCAGCTTAGCTGGTTGAGCATATATAACCAGGAGCTATTAATTATCTGCCTAGAGGCTTTTGGTCATCTTCCCACAACTTACAGCATCCTTGGGGTACTGAGTTACACCGTAAGCAGCCAGATTTGATCCTCAAATAATCAATCCTGGCTTCTTGGGAACTGAGTGGAGACACAAAACTTATAGTCTTTGTTTCTTGCTTTAAAACAACCCCCTCCTCCCACCATGTAAATGTTATTAATGTATGGATTTTTTTTTAATTGAGCAAGGAATGTAAGAGAACTCTCAGTGCAAAGACTAGCTTCAGATATCCGTTCCCACACATGAAAAAAACTAAAACCCACCACTTTTCTGGCCTTAAAGTGCCAGTAATCTCACAAATTAACACCAGAGAGTTGCACTGCTTTTCTGCCTTACTCAGAGCAGGGGGAGAGGAAGCCAGGAAGTTTGTTCCAAATACAAAGTTGTCAAAAGCTGCGCTATAGTTTTAATTCCCCTCTACCTGTTTATGACTGTCCAGGGGGAAAAAGCAAGGGGGAAGATAAGGCAAGGGAGAGAAAAGGGGACAGGGGAAAAAACAGAGTGCAATTAAAACAGAAACGAAACACACACACACACACACACATACCAAGTGGGGGGAATGCACCCTTCCATCCCAGGTCCTAACAACTTACTTCTTTATCAGAGATTCATTGTCAATCAATTAGCCGAGGCAGCAGGGGTCTGTGAGGTGGGGGGTGCCCAGGAAACAATGGGCCGCCCTGTTGTATTACTATTTAATCACTTTTGCTAAATAAATAGAGCAGCCCTGAGGTGCTGTCATGTCAAGGGAATTTATAACAACAACAACAAAAAAAAACTTCATTTTTCATTGGTCATTACTTTTTTCCCTTCAGGAAAAGAGAGGGTTATTACTGTAGCCTTAAGTTCCATCTTTGTGTTTCTTGCCTTTGATTCCCACTCGGACCCTGCCACTTTCTGGCACTAATTTGTCAGGCTGAACAAAGAGGGGATTTGTACCTCCTGTAAGGTCTCAATTAGGAATGGCTTCTGCTGTATTATGTGCCATTCAGAGAAGACACAATGCCGGTAATTACAGGAATTTGCACTAAATGGCTGAAGAATTCACAGCAAAACTTCCCTCCCCCCCTTGGGCTTACCCCTCCCAAGGGTTGGAGGCAAAGAAAAAGGAAAGCAAAAAGCTCTTAATACCAGAGAGATGTAATTAAACAGCAGTCCCCAGAGGTTAAACAGCAGCCGAAAGAGTAAAACCGTAAAAACCGACAGTGTGAAGATGGTGTAGGGATCCCTGAGGTCCTTAACACGTTCAACTTCAGCTCAGAATCAGAACAGCCCCACAGTGGGCCTTCCAGTTTTAGCTCTGGATTACAAAACAGTCACACAAACAACGCTTTCAAAGGTGAGCTTTGCATCTCGTGTCATATCTATAAACAAGTCCCAGGTCCCTTTTATTGTAGTACTCAATTGTTAGGTTCCTTGATTGCTGGGAAATTATAGGAGAAACATCTGTGTGTGCTAGTGCCAAGAAAACTATCTATCTATTGAGTGTAAATAGGTATGTACACATGCCAACTTCCTAAAGAAAACAGTTGCTACCTTTAATCTAATTTCTGTAGCATTTATAACCAGCCTAACTTAGAACTGCTTACCGGCACATACTTCATAAATATTTTAATAAGCCACATAATCATTAGTTTTAGCATTAATATTTTAACATCACAGATTCTCTATTGCCAATTATAATTTTGAGTTCTAAATAGCAACTTCACTAAAAATGCATACTTCATTTTCTGCTACAGAGGTGTTTTTCAAAAACTGGACTAAAGCACTTCCAAATTAATAGTTTTTCAATATCATTTCCAGTATGTGCTCTTCTGCACAAAAATCTTGAGTGACTTCAGGGTAAAAATTTAATCCAACTTTATCAACAGGTAGTTGATAAAATTGCCTGTTTTGTTTTGTTTTTTGTAGGTCAGAAATGGTTGGGGTTGGGGCTAGAAGGGTGGCTCAGCAGTTGGAGTACTTGCCTGGCATGCACAAGGACCCGGTTCAAATCCCAGCATCACAAACACAACTAAGTGTCAGAGAAACATAGGCTGGATGAAAAAATAAAAAATTGATTATCTCTTTTTCACTGTCTTCTCTCTTTTAAAAAAAAATAGTTGGTGCTGGAGTGGTGGCTCAGCAGTAGTGTGCTAGGACCCAGGTTCAAACCCCAGCATCACATATACAACTAAGTGGAGGAGAAAAAAAAATTAACACTCTCATTTCTCTCACTCTCTCGTTTTCTCTCTTTAAAAAAAAAAAAAGTGGTTGACAATCTCTGATTCCTTTTAGCTCTATCTACTTCACACTACCTCTGACAGTTCTCTAATCTGATAATGTGGGCCCTGCTTCTGTGGCTCTTGTCACAGCTGCCTTTTGGCAGTCACTGATGGAATTATTTGATAAATAACTTGTGCTTCCTAGCAGACTGCAAGTTTCCTGAGGGCAGGGACTATTATCTTCTTTCCTGCAGCACTGGCTTGTGTGTCTGGGGACATTCAAGTTTCTGGGCAAACAATAAATGACAGAATGAATGGAAGAATTTAATTTTCAAATTTCAGGAAGTATGGCTAGCAAGTGAAAAAGGCTCTGGAGGAAGGCAGTATCACTGTAAGTTCTAACAACTGCAAGACCACAGTGGCTAGGGCTTCCCAAGCACAAGCAGTCATGGAGCTAGAAAGGAAGCTATGGAGTAATCACACATCATCAAATATAACTATCAAAAATCCAAGCATATACTATGAAAGATACAGTTACATATCAGCATATACTTCCAAAATCATAACCCCAGACATTTCTGGATGGTCATGGTCCATTTTCTCTGCAGGGGCTCTTTAAATTTAAAGACGGATATAGAAAAGTCTCCACTTATAGAAAGAATTTAGTGAAATAAGGCCAATAGTACTATTTTATAGACTTAAAAGCCAGTGATTGTGGCTCCCCTGAATAGCAACTGAATGACATAATAAGGAGTTACTCAGTGTAATATTCCACACTAAAGTTTATTCATCAAAATATTTAAAGGAGGAATTATGTAGATATTTACCAAAAAAAAAAAAAAAGCTTATAGTTTAAAGAGACACACTAAAGTCATGAAATATTGTGAATTTTTTCCTTGAAATAGTGCATAAAGCCCAAACTCACTAAAACCAATATGTTGGACTTTGGGGCATTTTGGAAGGTAAACATGGTAATCAGTCTTTTTACTAAATGCATATTTTTATGAGGATGCAAAGTTAGACAATAAAGGTACTGAAAACAGAAGCAGCTGGTTTAACTGTGTTTCTAAGAAACACAGGTCAATTTTCACTGTTCCATCTGCTATTTTAATCTTTGATATAATGAACAGCCTCCCAAGTAATTTTAAAAACATCCAGGGCTTTGCTTAACAAAGTTTTTGCCTTTTCTTTTGAGACTCTGCCCCCTACAGGAGATAAAGGGCTCCTGCCTGAGTCTGGAAACCAATATTCTGTTGTGCAGGCTTGAAGAATGAAACCATGCCAGTAAACCACATACATCACAAAGCAACTGAACATAGCACTCTTTAATGGAATGGGAGGGTATTTAAATGAAATAGATCTGCTTTTGCTTTGGAATGTGCCACACTAAACAAATCCGCATTCTCCCCACCCCCAAATTATAAACCTACCTGTACCCCATTGGAGTTCCACACCAAAACATGAAGGTAAAAGCTGAGCAGAGTAAATTAACTGCAGATTTGCTACCCCACCCCCTCAATTCTCTTCTCCCACCCTTCCCACCCTGTCTTCCAACCACCAAATTTAGCAAGCATCAATTCAGACAGCAAAGGAGGCATCCTACCACACAGACCTACAGCAGCTCTCAGAAAGTTCTATTTCTGCCCATGATACTCTCTCTTTTCTACTTAGCTTCCTTCTCCCTGACTCTTCTCACCTCTTTTTGTCTTTTTCCTGTTTTCATTTCTCCTACTGCTGGCTTTATCTACCTAACATTTCTTTCTCCTTTGAGGGCTAAGAACACTACAGAGCGGTACAGCACAGACACAATGCATACTCCACCAGGAAACAAACTGAGAGGAAGGTGAATTAGATGACAACCATCTTTTCGCACCTGAGGCTTTTCTTCACTCTTTTACTATATGGATTTGTGATTCTCTAACTTGAGAACTAAGCTTAACGGTTGTCCTTTATTCTAATAAGACAACAGATTTGTTGACACTCAATAATCTAACACCACAGAAGTGTATCATAACTCCAGGATGTCCACAGAGTAAACACAATAAATTACTGTTAAATGCCTGAACTTTGAAATATATGCACTAGTATAAGAAGACGCTGAAATGTCAATAATTTCTTAACAACTATATTAAAACTAGTGTCTCTTTATTTTGAAACCATTTCCAAGCTGGTTGGTGCACGCCTGTAATCCCAGTGACTTGGGAGGTGAGGCAGGAGGATGCAACTTAGAGAGACCTTGTCTCAAAATAAAAACTAAAAAGGGCTGGGAATGTAACTCAGTGGAAGAGTGTCCCTGAGTTCAATTCCCAGTACCAGAAAAAGGGAAAATTCCAAGAAGCTGACTTAACACAAAGCCTGTCATACCTGCAGGCACATGCATATAACTTGGTATCAGTGCTTCTCACCTCTCCAATCCCACCAGGTACATTTCTTCTCCACAATCACTGAGGCCCTTGGGGCAAAGCAAGGAATATTCACTTAATCCCTCCTTTCAAGTAAATTTTTCTGCAGTAGAGGAGAACATCATCACAACTAACTATATTTAACATGTGAATTTTCACTCTGCCACCATTTGGCTTTTTTTCAAAGCAGGAGCAAAAATAAAATTTGGTCTCAGCTTGAGATGAGCTTCTTGCTTGCTTTTAAACTATATTCTTAAGTCTAATAGAATTAAAATCTTCCCCAATGGACTTCAAATTAAGGTTCTCTTCATGGTAAATTTATTATCAAAGATTGTGGGGTCTACTGAAAAGGAAATAATAATTTTGATTTAGTTTTTAGTAGATATATAGATTTGGTTAAGTTTTTTTTCCCCTCTTATTTTACTGTTTGGGGAAAGGAAAGCAGAATGGGGAGTAGAAGAGAGAAGAAGTAATAACGTCTTCAGACCTAACTGAGTATTGGCCTTGAACTCCCCTTTGTGTCTCACCCTTACACAGCAGTTCCAGAAACCCTGGGCTTCCTCACAATAAGACACAGGTCCTTCATGACTCAGGAGTCATCAGCTGAATAATCATCTCCCCTGCTTTTAGCCATTTCCACATTTTTGGTAAAGTTTGACTTTTCAGATTCCACTTTAACAGATTTGACAAGGTCAAAGTCAATGACCATTACTGACTGTGGACATCTGCCTTGCCTAAGGAGTGTGAACATCTCTTATGAGAAATCTATGACAGCCAAAGTCACTGTGACTTTATGCAAGAAGGCAGAGGGAAAGGAATCACAGTTGACTCAGGAAGTCTAAATTCCAGTCTGGTTAGGCTTCAGACAGGTCATTTTGATTTAGTGGGGTATACCATAGCTGCTTCTATTTACTTTAGCAATGTGGTATGAGGATGGACACTTTTCTTTTTTTTAACATACAAATTTCTTGGAGAAGAGCTGATTTTTGTAAACAGGAAGTATTTCTGACTATGCTATTAAGGAAGTTTTAAAAATGAATTCCAATTACAGGATTCAGAATTGCTCTTTAATGAGCCTTAGGCTGAAAATTTGCTCCATACCTGCACATTTGAAACTCTGAGCAGTGAGTCCTCGTTCCAAAGACAAAGTCGTCAGAATGCTCAGGAAGCTGGTGGTCACAGACTGACGTTTGTTCTTCCTGAGTTCATGCCCACCCAGCTGATCCTTGGGTTTGTTCCTCAATGTGACTTGTAGGTTTTGCTCTGAACTCCTTGCTACATTGGCAGCTGTCTTCAGAGCCTCCATCCATTCCTGAGCTCTCTGCCGGGTCTCAGCTCGGAGGCGGAGGACATCTTGAGGGAAAATGACTTGAAAGCAAGAGTCACAGCCATCCAGGTTGTCTATCTGGACAGCCAGACACACATCCACATTGTAGCTCAGAAGGGGATCCTCATCTAGCTTGCCAGGCTGAAAAGCCATAAGGTAGGCCTTGCTCAGCACAAATGTAAATGCCTTCCAGTTGTTTTGGACAGTTAGTCTGTATAGTGTCCCTGATTTGAGGATGTTTTGGTACTGTTTGGGGCTATCCAAGACAGAGGATGGTGGCAGCAGCCCACTGGATTTCTCTTGTAAACAGTGATTCTGTGTATAGTCAACACGATGACTGAGCCCGGGTGAGTTTGCCAGCTCATCCTGCCGTCCAGTGTAACCTGGCACAGTGGCATGCACTACTTCCCAAAGCTTCTGCCCCCAGTCCAAAGCCTCCCATGGTGACTCTGCCTTTAATTGTAGCTGAGTGTTGTCATAGAGAACGGTATCCACCATTCTGGCTTCAAGATTGCCCAAAACAGAGATGCTTTGGAAGTGTGAAAGCTGGTATGTGGCATAGCGGTTTTGATTCCCACTACTGTCAAGGCTATAGAAGTATAAGTTGTAGGGTGATAGTTCTGCATAACAGCTTTGCCAGTAACTGTCATGGTCCTTCCTAATCTCCAGGTAACCCTTCTTCAGAATGTTTGGGAATGTCTGCTTGTGGTCTAGAAAGAAAAAAGAAAAAAAAAAAAGGAGACAAAGTATTAATTAGTTATGAGAAGGCAGGTGCAAGAGACCAAACAGATCAGGGACTGTTTGAATAGATATCTTACTGATTCAAACTAAACCAAGTACAAGTGGTAAAATTCCAAGATGGTACCTAATTGGCAATACGTAGCTAAGGAAAAATCTCTTGTCTGAAAAACTGAACTACCATGGTGAAGAAGACCAAGAGTAAGTAATGGCAACTGGAACAGTGGCTCAGCAATTATGGCATTTGCCTGGCATGCGCGAGTACGTGTGTTCATACCCCAGCACCACATATACAACAAAGTGTCAGAGCAATGAAAGCCACATGAAAAACTAAATAAAAATTGTTTTTCTCTCTCTATCTCCTCTCTCACTGTCCCCCAATCTTTAAAAAAAAAAAAAAAGTAAGCAATGGATTGCACAACATCAATTTGACGCAGAGGTCTGTGCAGAAAACAGTAACACTGAATAATGATGACTAGGTATGCCCTGTAAGTCTTTGACCTCCTTGCTTTCTAGGTAACAGTCTACAAGGTGCTAAATACATGAGAGAAAACCTGCCAAGTGACCCAATCCCCTGCTGATTCTCCTATCTTTCCTAAAGTCCGTGAAGCCAGGAAGGGTCAATGAAGAAGAGAGAGGATGAAATGTGCTGCTCATAAGCTCCCTTTCCTCAGACTGCCCTCCAGTCCCCTAGGTCAGTTTATGGGCCTCTGTCTCATAAGCCCCTCTAGCTCACTTTTTGGGTCTCTGCTTAGATGGCAGTTTTCTCTCTGAGCCTAAATGTACTTATACTGCCCCCTTGGCTTCCAATGCTCCTTCCCATTGCTTCAAACAGCAACTACCTTCCTTACCTTCCTTCAGAAAGAGAGTCTGCCCTGACCCCAAGCCCTTCACCATCTCACATCCACACATCTCTTCCCTGGTCAGTATCAGATATCTCTATTATATTATTCCTCTATCAACAGACTTTTTTTTTTTTTTGAGAGAGAGAGAGGGACAGAGAGAGAGAGACAGAAAGAAAGTGAGAATCAATTTTATTTAGCTTTTCATGTGACTTTCATTCCTCGGACACTTCGCTGTTTACGTGGTGCAGGGGTACTCGTGTACTTGTGTGTGCCAGGCAAGTGCCAAACCGCTGAGCCACCACTCCAGCCCCAGTCATAGGCTCTTAACAGGCTGTATTATGACAGTTTAATAAAATGTCCAAATAAATAAAACACATTTTAAAGTTTGTTTTTAAAAGTCTGTCTTCCTCACTAGATAGTAAGCTTTCTTTTCATCTTTATATCATAGTATACTGTACTATGTCTGGTGCATAGTATGTGTTTCATAAGTACTTCTAGCACTATGCCCAGTAAATAGTAGGTATAGCTCTCCTCCCTTCCTGTCTATTTCACAAGTATATCTAGTCAAGCCATCTGTAATCCATGATGAGCTACAATATACCAGTTTAGTACTTTACAGCGGACTATCACTTGAGAGACCACATGAGATTTTTTTCAGACATGACAATGATAGCCATGAAAGAGGGAACGCTGGCAGGGGTTTTAATTTCGGAAATGTTTCTCTATCTCTACTAACACACATTGAAGACAGTCAAAAACTGTCTCCTGAAAGGAGGCAAATCATACTCGCAGAGGATAAAATTTTTGCTTATGGTTTCAGACAGAAAGAGTAAAACATAGCAAACAAAAAGAAAAAAGGAGAAAAATGAGGCAGAGAGAAGCCTATTTTATCTGCTTTACATCTCTGGTCCTGACATTCATTAGTATTTCTGTGGCTTCAAAAGCCATTAATTTTTTGCAACCTACACTAATGCCTTTGTAGAGATAATGGATGTCTATTCTCAGGTTATCTTTCTCTTCTGACAATGCAATAAGGGAGGCAGTGCTGTTAAAGACACTGCTGCTGCCTCCCTAGTCTCGTTTCCATCAGGTATTGATGACAGTTCAGCCTTCTCCATAATAAGACTTACGACCATGTTTCCCTCTATCCCCATCCCTCCGGTGACCCAGCAGCTTAGCCACAAGGACCTGAATAAAATAGAAACCTCCCCTCTTGCTTTTAGCTAGAAGTTGTCATCTTCTCTTTTTATTTCCCTGAGAGCTTTTTATAAGAGCTACCATGAATTAGAAATTCAATTTTAATTGAGCCCCAAACCCAGCAGCAAATTTGACCAAAACCTCACTTCTTTCAGACTGCAAAAGCAAGGGTGGTAGATGGCAGCATTGGTTGAGAGAGTGAGAAGTCCTGCCAAGGAATCTCCAAAGCATTCAGGCTAAAAAATGTATTGTGTTCCAGCACTCCTTTCTGACTCCATAAGTACTATGTGTCTTATCTCTCTGTTCCCCCTACTTTGGCTTCAGTTCTTTGTAGATGGTGTGCCAAACTGAGACAAAAAAGAAAGGGTGTTTATTAATCATAGAAATGGTCCGCCTTTGGAGGCTGCAGTTTAAAGTGGAATCTCTTGAAAAATAAAATCAAGAAGACACAAAGGTGATCAGGAAACTATCCATTGGGGTGCCTATTCCTAGGGGGACTATTTATGTCAAACCTTATTAATATTTTGTGTGTGATGTATTAATTATCTTTGCTTTCAGGAGACTGGAGAATTTTGTTTCTCTCTGATCTCTACCAACTGCTACTTTCTATTGGATCTGAAGTTTATTTTCAAAATTTTCACTACTGACAAATCAGAAGCTATATATTTAATTCTCAAATTTCATTAATTTGCCATAGTTCAAAGTTGTTTCCCCAAATATTCTTTTAAAGTGTTCAATTTCACAAATAAACAATACAATTTCAATCTTTTTTTAATTTTTATTTTTGAACAACCATACAAATTTTAACAAAATAATATAAAATGTGTATAGTTTCCGGATACTAGATTTAACCCCAGGAGTGCCCCCCCTTTTTCCCACCCATATCCCTCCTTTCCCTTACCCACAATATCTCTAAAAAATAGGATTTTCACCATTTCCTCAATGAAAATCGAGAAAGATGATCAAAATAAATCACTGTAGGAGCTGGAGTGGTGGCTCAGTGGTTACAGCACTTGCCCGGAATGTGCAAGTACACGGGTTCAAACCCTAGCACCCACGTACACAACTAAGTGTCAGAGCAATGAAAGCCATGTGAAAAACTCAATAAAAATTGATTCTCTCTCTCTCACACACACACACTATCCTTCTAAAATAAATAAATAAATCACTGTACCTATAAATTTCATAATGAAACTATGAGACAGAAATTACTCATTAAAAAAACCAAAGACCAAAACGCCACCCTAGAACTCTCCATTTCCCCACTGGCTTCCATTTAGCTAGTACAAAGACCTGTTCAGTTCCTCCTCGGTGACAATCCCTTTCCCTTTCCTCCTTGTCCTCATAGTCCCCAGTGCACTGGTTTCAGGACAATAATTGTTAGCGCTTAAAGAGGAAGAAGGGAATTTTCTGGTTCAGCACCTGTTCCACTTCTGTACTGCCAAACCACCAGTTCCTCTTTTGCAGTTATATCCTCTATCAGTTCTACAGTTATATCCTCTGTCAGTTCTCAAAAAAGGTTCCATTCTCATGGCCACCACCTTCATCCAGGTCTAGACCTCCTCCTCCTGGCTACTTCAAATACTGTCACCAGGTTAAACTTTTTGGGTCTCATAACCCTTCCCATCCCCTTGCTCAGGCCAAAACTCTTCACAGGTTTCAGGGAGCCACAGAGTAAAGTCCACACTCCTTAGTGTGGCCTTAAACATTTCATTATGGAAAATATGAAATATACACAAAAGCACGTAGAAGAGTAGACACAAACACTATATTCTCATCCTTCAGCTACAGAAACCTTTAAGTTTCTGCCATTCTTGTTCAGTTTCTCCCACCTCTCTTCAACTCTTTTTTTTTTCGTGTTTTTTATTTTTATTTTTCCTGGAATGTTGGAAAGCAAACCATAGACATTTTATCATTTCACCTATAAATACTTCTGGGTATAAGTCTAACCTAACAAATTCAAACTTTAAAATCTATATATGATACTTATTTTCAAAACCCCCAATTTAATAATTCCTTATATAATATCTAGTCTACGTCTAACTTGCCCAGGTTGTCTCAAAACACTTAATATAGATGGCCTGTTCAAGCAGTTCACACAATGATTTGGTTGACATGTTACAAAATCTATAACAGTTCCTTCTTCCTTTTTTTTTTCATGCCACATACTATTTATTTATTTATTTATCTGGTGCTAGAAATTGAACTCAGAGCCTTATGCTTGCTAAATAAACGCTCTACCACTGAACTGCACCCCATCCCTGTGTTTATTAAAGAAACTGGTTCATTTGTCCTGTAAATTTTTCTGCGTTCTGGATTTGGTGATTCAGTATTGTTTAATGCTCCTCCATTTCCTGTGGTTTCCGTCAAGTACTACTTGGATCTTGAGGTTCAGTCTGTCTTCCAACTGATGGTTGTGTCTGTTGCTCACCCCCTCCCCAACTTCATGCATTTTCTCTCATGGGTACCCCCCGCCTGAGTTTCCCTTCATCTCAGCTCACCCAAGTTCTCCTCGTACTTGAGGGCTCTATCATCTCACCTATTCCTGAAGCCTTTCTTCATCTCCTCAAGTTGAAAATAACCGTCCTGCTCTGAAGCCCCATGGCTCTATGTGTACACCACTCTGATGACTCATACCATATCTGTCTTTTACTTCAAACACTATTTCACATTCATCAAATATTTGTCAAATTTTATGATAAAATTATTTTGAAAATCAGCAAGGAAGTAAAAAGTAATAAAGGAGCAGTTACAACCTCCAGGCTTCAAGATTTCACTCTAGTGAGTGACTCCAATTCCAGGAGACTCCTGGACTTCACTGCTTATAGACTACACGCTTTTAGCTCCCCCAACCCTAGACCTGAAGTGACAACCCCTTCTAGTACTATATGAAACAGAGATAGGGGGCAACTTTCATTAACTGCCAATGATTGCCTGGAATTCTGAACTAAGAAAGATGCTAAGAACACATGGAGACTTAGTTGAAAACAGGGTCACAATGTTGCTGGTATGGTAAAGATCTATGTTATGTATTTTCCCTCTGGTTTAAGGATCTTTATCAACACCTCTCCTGATTCTCTTTGATTCCAGAGACCAAATCTCCTTGTACAATGTTAACATTATAGACCTTTCAGAACTCTGCATCATAACATACTTATCAATCTAACTTGGTACCCTTCATATGAAACATCTTAAAGTTCTCCCTTTACTAACTTTTTTTCCTCCATCTTCTAACATCCTAAGATTTATTATTCCTATTAAAAAATTATTGACATGATCTTACTTCTTCCATGGCACAATCTGGCTATTCTTACAATGACTCCACTTCCTGTTGCACACCATTTGGCCTCTCACTATTGCTCTGACTTCTCACATCCCTTCTCTTACTCCAGCCACATCCTCTCTTATGTTCCTTGAACAAGTCACGCATGTTCTAGCCTCAAGACCTCTAAAGCTGCTGTACCCTGTCTGGAACAACTCTCCCTAGCTCCACTGCCTTATTTGTGTCTCTCAATTTTTCACCTCAAAAGTGCAGTCCTCAGTGGGGCCATCCCTTACCACTCAAGTTAAAGAGCTCTCTCAGTCGTCTCTTCACACCAACTTGCTCTATTTCCTTCAAAGAGTTCTTTCCTTCCCCTGAGGGCAGGGATCTTGCTATCTCTCTCATACTGTATACCAGTGGCTGGCTCCAAAAATATTTGTTGAATGTAAGCCAGATGGAGTAGTACATGCCTGTAATCCCAGTGACTCAGGAGGCTGAGGCAGGAGGATCGCAGGTTCAAAGCCAGCCTCAGCAACCTAGCAAGGCCCTAAGCAACTTAGTGAGACCTTGTCTCAAAAATAATAATAATAATAATAAAATAAATAAATAAGATAAAATAAAAAGAGCTGGAGGTATAGCTCAGTGATTAAGTGCCCCTGGGTTCAATCCCAAGTATCAAAAGAATAAATTTTTAAAAATTTGTTGAATGTATCAACAAAGGACCATGCTAGGATCTGTGGAGATAACAAATCAATCAGACAAAGATCTTATGAACAAAGTTTATATAGCCCAGTAGGGGAGAAAAACATAGGTCCAAAATTATCTGCACCAAGTACTCAAAGCCTTTTGATAAACACAGCTAAAGGGCTCAGGACCTCTGAGAAGAAAGAGAGGCTTCTGCTTTGGGAAGTTCATGAGAATTTCAAGGAGGCAATGGTGTCAGAGATGGACTTGGGAGAGTGGAACTATTTGAAGAGGGCAGGAATTGGGAAATGGGGTCCTGAAAGGCAGGCCTTCCTCTCTCCCCCATCGTTTTATGCTCATCATCCCCAATTAGAGTCCTTCTTTTTCTTCTCACAAGTATTATTCTTTCTTTCTTGCCATAGTCACCCTAGTGTGAGTCTTCATAGCCTCATATCATCATGACCACAAGAACGTTCTGATTGGTTTCCATCCCTCTGATTCTCTCCAGCTACCAATCCATTCCACTTAGTGCTTGGGCCTGTGGAGATCCAGTAGAAAGCATCCCTTTTCCTTGCCCAAGTTTTAAACCAATCAAGATTAACACTGGGTAGTCAAACACATGGAGACGAAACATGAGACAGCTGGAGGATGAAGACTAGGTGTGTAGCAACAACCTGAACTTGAGGATTATATAGACCTACCTCTGAATCATAGGCAGCACTAGATAGACCCAGGCCTCCCCTCTTGGGGGACTCTGCACATGGAAGGTGGATGGCATCCCAAACAGATCTAGAGGAGCTGGCCACAAATAGTGCTTCTTGTGACAGAAGCGAGTTCCCTGGTTCCTGTCCTAAGTTTGTCAGTAAGTCACTCCTCCTTCCAAGGGGTGGAGTGTGCAAAGAACGGAGAGAGGTTGAAAATGCTAGTCTAACTGATATCTCTCTACCTGGACAAATAAGGCTAACAGAAAGAGGGGTCCTACTACTCCATCACCCTTCACCCTGATAACTTCTGGACTTCTTATAAAGTGCCTTTCTATTCTTAATTCTCAAGAGATTTTCAAATGCTTTCAGCCAAACATATCACATCAAATTATTTGTTGGGCTTGAAATGCTTCATAACTCACCCCACTACTTTCCAAATGCACCCCTGTTCCAGGCTACTCCCTGGCCATCCCACCAATGTGCGTGGGCTCAGCACCCCGGCTTTGTGTTCAACCCTCAAGCTCTGCTGAAATACTCTCTCCTCATGAAAGACTTCTCTGGCATTCTTGATCACATTCATCTCTTTTCATTTCTGGTTCTAAAAACAATTTCCAAACCTATTTGTTTCATGTTATAGTACTCAATTATGTTCAATTATGTTTAGGAAAACACTTAATTAAATTTACTTCTTTGTTCTCCTTATTACAGGAATAGGAGAGAGGTGAAATTAATAAGATCCACATTAATCATGATGCTGACACATATGTGCATAACAAGAAAACGAAGAGAAAGTCACTATGGAAACCAAAAAGCAACCATGTCTTATACATTTTAATTATGCTCCACAGGTTCTAATACAGTGCTGGTCAGCAGAGTGCACAGATACTAACCCACAGATATTTCTTAGTCAACTTTTTCTGTTGGAAAGAATGTAGTTTCAAGTGGTATTTCCACGATTATTTTGGAGACCTTTCTTTATGGGTAAAAAGAGGCTATCCCATTCATTTTCCCCTCATAAACCTAGGGGGAAAGGCAGATTATCTGAGTAGGCTCTAGAAGAAATGGATCTGTAACATATCTAGCTACATAGCTAGATATACCAACTTAAGTTCTTTGCTGTAGACAATAGTGATCATAGTAAATACAGGCCTGGTCAACTTCTCTCCTTGAGTGTGACTTGATTAGGCGATCACAGACCCAACTTTTAAAAGAGGAGGCTTTCTGTGACAAGGAAACCCTAAGCTTTTAGAACCTTTTTCAAAAGAGAGGGAGGGAGAGGGAGGGAGGGAGGGAGGAACAGTGAGAAAAAGAGAACCAATTTTTATTTAGTTTTTCATGTGACTCATTCCTCTGACACTTTGTTGTGTACGTGGTGCTGGGGCTTGAACTCAAGTACTCACGCATGCGAGGTAAGTGCCGTAACTGCTGAGCCACTGCTCCAGCCCCTTTTAGAACCTTTTGACCAGTAAACAATACCAAATGCCAACTTTCAAATGATGCTCCCACTTTGCCATGGAGTGAATAGCCTTTCACTCTATTTCTCTAACCTAGAGGAATTAAATATAAAAAAAATGCCCATATTTAGACCACTAGATTTTAAGATAAATGGTATTCCATTACTATACCTTTCTCCAATCTACAGAGTAATAGAAACTTAGAAAAAGGACCCTAGAAATACCAAAAGCCCAGCTCTATCTGGGGCAGAATCTGTCAGTTGCCTCTGCCAAGAGAATGCTGATTTTTTTCAAGTTTGGTGGCTAATATGCTGTGGGGCAATGGCCTCTCCCCTGTCCCCTGGGAAGAATTATAATTTATTTAAACCTAACACAGTACTCCTATTTTCCTTTGCCAGAGATTGTCTTGGGGGCATGTGACCTGGTTCTGGTGCTCAGGGGGTTCTACTGGAGCATCTGGGAAAGAGGCCCAGAAGAGATGCCCTCCTTTTCCCTTCCTGCTTTGGTTGTTGATACTTAAGAAAATGAGCCTTGGGGCTGCCATAGCCACTCTAAGCACAATGAGGGGGGAAAAAAGACATCACTAATACACTGAGGATAGCAAGAGCAAAATGCTCTTGGTCCCTGGGGACCATCCACCTCTGGGCTTCTTGCTAAGTGTTTATTGTAAATAGCGTTTGGCATTCACTAAGTGTTCAATAGCTATCTATTAGGTAGGTGAAAAAATAAGGTGATAATGGCCTTACTATCTGTGCCACATTTAGTCAACTATTCTATTATTTTCTTCTGAAAACATTCTAACTGGTTTAACAGATTTGGAAAGAGGCAAAATGGCTTGGCCAAGATTATACCACAAGGTATACAAGTTGAGAGTAGAACTCCAATCTCCAGACTTTCAATATAGGGCAAACAGGTTTATTTGTGATGGAAGGATGAGCCCTAAATGTCCTCTGGCTTAAGAGATAGTATAGCAGAGCAGTTATGTGCCAACTCTGGAGTTGGGCCTGGCTTGGAATCCCAGCCTCACCACATACTTTTTATATGGTTGGGTGGGCTCTCTCTAAGCTCAAGTTTCCTTATTTGCAGAATCATCTCTCATGTTAAACTCTTGAGAATATTAAACAAAATAAGAAATGAATATTTAGCAGAGGTCTGGGTGTAAAGTTAACTCTCAGGGCTGGAGTGATGGCTCAGAAGTTACAGGGCTTGCCCGGCATGTGGTAGGACCCAGGTTCAAACAAACCCTGGTACCACATATAAAATTAAGTGTCAGAAAAACAAAAACTAGTTGAAAAAATAAAATAAAATAAAATTCTCTCTTTAAAAAATAAAAATAAGGGCTGGAGCGGTAGCTCAGTGGTTGTGGTGCTTGCCTGGCATGGGCGAGGACCTGAGTTCAAACCCCAGCACAACATACTCAACGAAGTCTCGCAGCAACGAAAGCAACATGAAAACTAAATAAAATTGATCCTCTCTCTCTCTCTCGCTGTCCTTTTCTCTTAAAAAAATAAATAAATAAATAAATGAAAAAAATAAAGCTAACTCTCATTAAATGATAGCTCTCATTGAGAGTATTAACAACAAACTTCGGGGTTGGGGATTTAGCTCAGTGGCAGATCGCTTGCCTAGCATGCGCAAGGCCCAGAGTTCGGTCCTCAGCCCAGAAAAAAAAAAGCAAATAACAAACTTTATTCAATTTGACATGTGCCATAGATAAGAAGAAAGGAAACAGAGGCATTTCCACTTTGAAAAACAAAACAAAAAAGCACAACTATTCTGTCCTGATTTTCTAACCATCAATACTAGAATTCAACCTTCATTTGCTTATATTTGGTACAGTATAAAGTCTTCTGCTATGTGGTTCATATCCTCAAAAGACTTTCAATCTAGAATGGGAAATGAATAGATAAGCCATTAACTATAACGTACAATAGAATAAAGTGTGCTTGGGAAACAAAGTCAAAAGGAGAAAAAGGATATTAATTGAGACAAAAGGTCTCAGAGAGGATGTGACATTTGAATTGGTCCTTAAAAGGTAACAGAAGATTCTTGGAAAGTGAAAAGGGCAGGGAAAGTATTCTGGGATGAAGAGATAGCATGACTAAAGGTCCAAGAACTTGAAAGCACATTAAAAAAAAAAAAAAAAAAAAAAAAAAGGTTAGGGTGGTGATAAAGCTGGGACGATACCTGAAGGCTTTATAAAGTTTACAAAGTTAACACTTAATTTTTTAAGTAATGGGGAGCCAGGGTTCATTTTTAAAAATGAAAAGATTTACAAAAGATTTACGTTTTAGGAAGATTACTCTAGCAGTTTGTAAAATTAGTAACCATAGTTTTCCTTAGCCAAAAAAAGATAAAAGACATTAAAAGAATAATCACAAAGATTATCAGACACTGTTTTCATGGTTCCCATACAGAAGTGTTAGGAATCAGAATGCAGACTGTTGATGAGGCAAAGAGGGTTTCCAAATAGCCACCACAAGCCAACGTTCAATAATGCAACCAAGTGAAACTCTGAGACCATACAAAATCAACTTTCTATGGCCTATTTTAGTAACTTCTTTGTACTGACTAATCTTGTTGAATGGTGAATCATAAATTCAGCAAGAGACCATGTCCTAGTGACCTCACTTATTCTAAACCCACAGGAATATTTCCACCTCTATTGGTTCCAAGGCTTTTGAGAAACATCATAATTGAAAAAGCAGTCATTTTAGTATAAGTCCCATGTTTGACTTTTTTTTTTTTTTATAGTGAAAGATGGGGAAAAAAGGAACCGAAACAGTAACATAAAACCCAGAATAAAGAAACTATATGGCAATGGTTTTTCTAGTCCTAAAGAAAATCTCTGTTTGAGACCTTCTCCTAAAGTACTCAGAACAAGAAAATACAAGCATAGGAATGGTACTAGGTCACCAGAGACTGAAACCTACCGAAACAAAAGCCCAGGTGACCACTGCCCTGGCCAAGAAGATGAAAATGTGAACACAGTCAGGGAGGGAAAAGTAAGTTAGAGTCTGACAGTTTGTTGAGTTTCAGAGCTCTCTAGCTAACGCAAAAGATTTCTTTTAAAATCTCTGATTTTTAAAATTGCTCCTGCAGTTCATCCAGAAGTAGAGTTACACAGCACAGAGAAATCTTTCAGTGTTAAATAATTTCAACCATACCCATGCTTCCATCACGACCTTTTGTTACAAATCTGACTACTAATTAGCTCCCATGCATCAGGGTCAATTCAAATACATCCCAGAATAACACAATTTTAGAGATGTGAAGGACTGTAGAGACAATTTAACTGCCTTGTAGGTTTATGAACCACTGGCAACACATAGTAAGTGCATTTCCAAATTTACACAGTTAGGAATAGAGCTAGACAAAGACACTTTTGAATCCTACTTGAGAATTCTTTCCATATAGCTTCACCTTCCTCTACTGTGTCTTCAGTTATATGGACAAGAGTATGTTTGTGCTCTTTCTCTTCAACGAGGCTCCCGAGCAGCAGACACAGAGATGCAGATCTTTGTGAAGACCCTGATGGGCAAGACCATCACCCTTGAGATTGAGCCCATGACACCATTGAGAATGAACATCACAGGGCTGGAGTGGTGGCTCCACATCTACAGCGCTTACCTAGCATGCACAAATACACAGGTTCAAACCCCAGCACCCACGTACACAACAAAGTGTCAGAGCAACAAAAGCCATGTGAAAAACTCAATAAAAATCAATTCTGTCTCTCTCACTGTCCTTCTCTCTTAAAAAAAAAAAATAAAAAAAAAAAAAAGAAGAACATCAACTGGAGAAAATATAAGAACTATGCAGTAATAAAGGCCATAAGTAAGAATGACAGAGCTGGACACAAAACCAAATTGACCTCATCAAAAAAAAAAGAAATCCATTTCACCACATATCATTTCTTCTCAGGGGCCACCAGCCTCTCATGAAACCTTGTTAACTCTGGGGCTGGAGTGGTGGCTCAGTGGTTACGGTGCTTGCCTGGCATGAGTGAGGACATGAGTTCGAACCTCAGCACCACATACACAATGAAGTTTTGGAGCAGTGAAGGCCTATTAAAAAACTAAATAAAATTCATTCTCTCTTTCTCTCACTGTCCCTCTTAAAAAACAAAACAAAACAAAACAACAACAACGAAAAACCAAAACACCTTGTTAACTCTTAGAACTGCAAGAGTGGGAGATGGGTGGATGATTATGGAACATTTTGGGACACTCTATTTGAAGTGTCTGTGGAACAGTCCAACAAAGACATTAACCAAGCAGTTGGATATGCGAGTCTGCTGCTGATGGATCCTCATCTCCAGCTCTAGCCAAGATGCTATACTGCCTCCCTCTGCTTTTGGTATATGCCTCAGTAGAAACAAAGAGCCTTTCTTCAGTTTGGAGGCTAATTTTAAAGACCTGAAATAAACTTTACTCAAAAATTCTAGCTGATTTTTTACTAGTATGCACTAGATGTTGGCACACCTCTTCTCAAACACTTGTGAGAATTTGTCATACAGTGATCATCCATGAATTTAGAACTCTTCTTTATTCCCAGCCCAAGAATGTGTGTCCATTGCTTGCCACTGCCCTTGACCTGGTGAGTAATAAAAACATGACTTGCTCACCAAAGTATGCCAGAAAGAAAAGGAGTCAGAGCTCAGTATGCCTTTTGCTCAAGTTTGCTGACTTCTTTAGGATGTCTATCCTGTGGATGATCTTAAAGGTGGCCAGAAAATAAATCAATACCAGCAAAGGCCATTTGTTACAGTTTGTTTCAAATACCACTCACTACTTATATTAATATAAACATATAGGCAACTTTTTAAAATGTGCATTATAGTTATATATAATACTGGGGTTCATTCTGACATATTCATAAAAGTTGGAAATATGGCATTCTCTTAATTTAGCACAAGGTTCAGCCCAACAGGTGATCAGATATACATCTACTGATGTGACATACAATATCATACAATACTCAAAGGAAAATATATTAAATATGAGAATATTCTGAATTTAATACACAAAATTAGAAAGGGATAATTAACCATAACTGTCTTTTTGCTAAATACCTCTTAAGAAGATAATAAGACCGTTGACTCAAGGTAAGGTAAAGTGCCAGAGTAAATGGAAGAGGGAGCTTCAGTAAGCAAAGCCAGATGTGGACAGTATCCACTGTCCCCTGAGGCAGATATAAGAGAGTCAAAGGAAAAAAAATCAACAACTGTTCAATAGATCTTAGAATAAAAAACATACCAGTATTTCCTTGGGCATCTTCTACCTTAGCTGGTGAGGGCAACAGAAAAGAGGGCCTGGTGAAGGGAGGGCCGGGAAGAGAAGGTTGCTGCTGCTGCTGCTGCTGTAAAGGCATGGTTTTAAGGACCATGCGCCAATCCACTTGGGTAATATCTGACCTGGACCGAGCGTGCCCTGGCTTGAAAGTCGAAGTTTCATCCAATAAGTCATTCACAGAACGAGGTCTGTCCCTTCGACGCTGACAGATGTTGAAAAAATTAAAGGTTGATGCTTCCTTTTGTTCCATCCAGGAAAGATTATCTGGGGTTGTCCCTCTCTGGACTATAAACTGTTCTTTGGCAGGGAAGACATTTTGAGCTTTGGTTTCTAAGAGCCTGCCCTTACAGTGGTCCCAAATCATGCCTCCTTTGCTCAGGGAGGCAACATTTCTCAAAGCACCATTATCTGTTATGTTACTGAGTGCCTCATGCCCCACCAGTTCAGGGACTTCCTGAATCCCATAAACTTCTGCTTGCTGCACAGCCTTTTCTAGGTTAGTGTCAAAAGTACTAAAGAAATCCTCAGTGACCTCTAAGGCTGGGCTGATATCGTCCACTTCCAAAGCTTCCATGTCACGGGTTCCAAGAGGCCTGTGCCTCCTAAGCTGGTTCAAAAAATGACTTCATGAACATTCACCCAAAAAAGAGGTGGCTTCAACAATAGAGCTATGGAGACAACTGGAAGGAAACTTTCTTCAGCTGCCTAGAGCAGGCTAAGTGTAAGCATGGTTGATGTTTTCCAGATCACTGAAAACATTTGCTAACTAACAGAGGTATAGGGAGACAGATGTTTGTTTGAGCTTATTCTTCAGCAAGATCTCTTGAAGACAACAGGTAGTGTCTGTCAAATAAATACCATGGCAATCCTTTATTTCCTAGAAGAAAATAAACAGGACAACATTGGTGCCCGGTTCATTGTATTCTATAATACACAAATCTGCCCGATTACTTTTTAATCTTTACAACACCTCTATGGCAGTGAAGCACAAAGGGGCCGGATGATACCTGCCCAGAAGTTCCACTGTCAGGAGGAAACATCACTCTCTGCTTTGTATTAGAACTTACAGAGATCAGGGTGGAGTTCTTGATAAGGGGAAATAAGGCCTACAGCTTTTATTCACACAGAGAAACCTTTGAAAGCAGTTGTAAAAAGACTGCCCTGGCAAAATCTCTGATATGTTGACCTAAAATAGAAAGCTAAAGAAACTATGGTTTCTGTGACTAGCCTCGGTCACCATCAGTCTGAAAGTCACAAATGTGTGAGTCCTTTTACAAACCTTGAAAGTGGTGATGGTCTGCTGGGCTTAAAGTTGCAAGAGGGAAATAGAGAAGGAGACTGTCTTTTTATCAAACCTGAATGTTATTGTGCTTGTGCTTCCTCGGGTGAGATTATATAATGCCTAATGATGACTCCAGACTTCAGCATTCCTCCGGTCTTCTAGAAGCCAGTTTCAGGCTTCAAACTCCCTGAGGATTCCAGGACTGGCCTTAGATGTATAGGTCTACCCTGTGGGTGTCTGGGAGCCTGCGGAAGAGTTGTGTCTTGAGCACAGGCTTTGGGTCAGACCTAAAGCCCCAACCCTTACAGCTTTGCCTAGGCACAAAAAATCCTACACAAACACCAATTCACTCTCTCTGGAAACTACTAAATCTCCAAGATTAGGTTAAATTGGAGCAAATCTTGACGAAGATGCAACCCAATATGCCACTGGACTGTGCGCATATGGCCATTTAAATTTAAATTTAGTTAAATTAAAGTCTCTTAGTCACACTAGCCACATTTCAAGTGCCAAACAGTAATGTATACCTGTGCATCTTTGGCAAAAACCAAACAAATAAAAAAAACAACTAGACAAAGATTTATTTTTCTTTCACTGTGAATAAACAGGTAGAGCCAGGCAATCGGTAACACCATTATATATGGCTGCAAAGGTAGAAAGATATACTTTCTTTCCCAAAACTACAAAATTTTTATGGCTAATTACATTTTAGCAGTTGGGTCATTAAACGGTTACATTTAATTCAGTCACACTATCTATATTGCATAACATATGCCAATTAAATTAGTATATACATATCTTTGTTTTAGATGTATCAAGAATAAATGTGATTCACAGAAACTGATGACTATGATGAATTTCCCTTTATATATTTTGGTATTTCCTGTGTTAGCACTTCATAAAATTTTTCTAGCTGACAACAGGTTTTTGTTGTTTTTGTTTTCTATTTTTTCCTGAGTCTGAAGCTAAGCATTCAGTCTCCTGAACTGAGTAACAGAGTTTTAATATTTCTGTAGTTTTGAAATTTGAATTTTTTTCAATTGCATCTTGTACATCAGAGACTTAGAGAAAGCAATATATAATCAATCTTAAACATTTTGGTTTGTTGCTACTAAAAGTTGAAATGAACATAAAGTACGAGATTCCCATTTTACAGAAGAGCACTAAGGTGCAGGGCATTAAGTTAATCTTTTAAGATTATAAATATTCCTTTTTCACTTCATATTTCAAATTCAGACTTTAAATCATGCTAGAGAGAAAGTAAATACTTTCAAGGGAAGTAGGGTTTTTTGTTTATTTGTTTTGTTTTTGGAACACACTTTTTGTGCTATCCACGTGGGTATTCACAGGTTGTTTAGAACCCAGGTTGAAAGGTAAATGGATGGTCATGGAAGAAATCATGCTGAGCAAAGTTAGCCAAACCCAGAAAGTCAAGGGTCTAATGTTTTCACTGATTTGTGGAGGCTGGACCTAAACCCAGGCCTGTGTAAAAGGTAGTCAATCCCATGTATTAGACCCAGCAAAGGCGCAGCAACACATAATCTAGGGCAATCATAGATATGTAGCAGGAGGGAGGGGGAAGGAAGCAGATTGGGCAGGGAGGAGGGAGAATAGAGAGGGATCTAGGGGGTAATTCTGGTTTAAGAATATATGCATATCATATTGTTACTTTATATGCATTTGTGACTTACAGTAACCAAATTCCTTAATTTAAAAAGAAAGAACCCAGGGCTGAAGGCCAGCACTGTGGCTGTGTAACTCTTCTATCATTCACACTCTAATACCATAATCTGTTAAACAGGAAGCAACCTTGGAAATCACCCTTTCAACCCTATCCTTTCACAGAAGAGGAAACTGATGCCCAGAGAGACTAACAGGTCCCATGGGCAGTATTAATTCCTAAACAAGGAAATATATTCTCACCTTGGGTCTTTGCTTTGGCTCTTCCCCCAAACACCAACACACCAACTCTCAAAGTGATGGTTCATGTCCTCTTCTCAATGAGACGTACCTCTTGAGCATTCAATTTAAATATATACACATATCCACTCAGGAACCCAAGACTCTTTTTTATTTTTTTAAGTGATGCTGGGAGAAAACCCATAGCTCTGCTAGGTAAGTGCTCTACCACTGAACTACATTCCCAGTCCTACCGTGGATTCTTGATCTCCCTTACTCTGTTGTTTTGTTTGTTTGTTTTTTCAAATAAACTTTTCATCTTGGAAGAGTTTTAGATCTATATAGTTATTACAAATATAGTAGAAAGTTCTTGTATACTCCACACCCAGTTTCCTCTATATAACATCTTACATTAGTATGGCACATTTGTTAATAAGTGAACCAATAGTGACGCGTTAGCATTAACTAAAACCCATACTTTATTTCAACTTCCTCAATTCTACTAATGTCCTTTTTCTGTTCTAGGATTCTATACAGGGTTAGCACATAATATTTAGTTGTCATGTATCTTTAGCCTCCTCTTGGCTGTGACAGTTTTTCAGACTTTGCTTTTTTTTTTTTTTTTAAATAGAGAGGGACAGTGAGAGAGAGAGACAGAGAAAGGGAGAATAACTTTATTTATTTAGTTTTTCACATGGCCTTAGTTGCTCTAACACTTAGTTGTGTACGTGGTGCTGGGGTTTGAACTCGGATCCTCGTGCTTGCCAAGCAAGCGCCGAAACCGCTAAGCCACTGCTCCAGCCCCAGACTTTGCTTATTTTTGATGACTTTGACAGTTGTGAGGAGCACTGGTCAGAGATATATTACAGAATGTCTGCCATGTGGGATTTATTTGATGCCGTTCTCAGGATTAGACCAAAGCTATATGTTTTTTGGAGGAGGACCACAGATGAAGTGCCATTCCCATCATATATTGTAGGTACATGCTATTAACATAACTACTATTACTGTTCATGTTAACCTTGACCACCTGGCTTGAGGCGCCCTTTATCATCTTTTACCTTTTACCATCTTCTAACATACCATTTAATTTACTTACTTAATGTTTACTGTTTCTCTGTCCCCACTAAAATCTAAGCTCCGTAAGTCCAGGAATCTAAGCTCGCTTTCTTCACTAAAGTATCCCAAGTACACAGAATAGTGCCTGGCACACACACACAAAGGCATTAAATAGACACATGCTGTTATTCCTTTGCACTCACGGCCCTTCCTGACCTGCCCACCTCTCCACTGCCACCTTACTGTTTTAACTCCTCCATGCTTTTGCTTAGATTGGGGAATCTTTCCTGTGTCCAGGCTTTCCTGGCACTCTGGGTTTGCCCCATTGTACCAAAACACTCAGCCAATCTCTCTAGATCCCACTCTGAGCTCTGAGCTACCTGGAACAGGCACAGTACCTTATTCACCTTCCCACATAATGGGTTTTCATCTCTTGGGCTCCATTTTCCAACTTTATTCATTTTGGAATTTCATTTTTCCTTGGGCTCTATTGCCCTTAAATAGAGTTTAGTCTTTGTAATTGAGTACCTATTACCAGCTTGCCTCATTTGGCTTTGAATCTGTTAACTAAAGAAATAACAACATATTCAGACAGGTTAAAATATGAAGAGTTTTTTCCTCTGACAAAGTGAACCTCAGTGTGTGGGTGCAGTCTGGTGTGCCTCAGCACAAAGCTGGACATCAGGACCCTTTTAGAACTGTGTTCTAAATTTGGTTCAACCACACTCTTGCTGGGTGGCCTCCAGCAAACTATTTAACCTTTAGGTGCCTAACTCAGTTACCTGTATCCAAAAAAGTTGCTAATATCAAATTATCAAATTGCTTTGCATGTGGATCATTCACTAGGTAACTGCTCCAATGTCTTTTTTTTTTTTTAAGCGAGAGGGACAGTGAGAGAGAGAGAAAGACGGAATCAATTTTATTTAGTTTTTCATGGACTTTCGTTGCTCACACACTTCATTGTATGTGGTGCTGGGGTTTGAACCCACGTACTTGTGCATGCAAGGCAAGCGCTGTAACTGCTGAGCCACCGCTCCAGCCCCTCCAATGTCTTTTAAAAATGCAAACTGCAATATAATTATGGCGTATTCCACTAGATCTCCCCTCTCAACCATGTGCTCCTGACCTCTCCCTAGAGATTCATCAGCACCAAGTCAGCAAACTGGCCACCTCATAGAACACTACCTTTCAGCCCAACTCACTGACCTATATATATTTTATCTTATATTTATATAGAATGTCCTTTTTGTAAAAGGAGACATTTCTCCTGTTTGATATAGTTGAGAAACTGAGGTCCATTTGTCAACACAGTAATAAAAGAGCCCAATGCATGCATCAAAATGTAACAGGAGGGTGAATCAGTGTATTGCTATTTTCTAACAAGGAAATGTTCCAGTTACGTGCTCATAAGGCAAGGCTAATAAACAGGATGAATACAGCTGCCCTCCCACACAGACGTCCAGCAGACAGGCCAGCCCACACAGATGCCATCTCTTGAGCCTCAGAAGGCGAAAGCACTGACTTGCTCTCTTTGACCAAGTGACTTGTAATCAGAATTTAATGAGTGCTAAAGGTGTTTAAGATCATGTAGTTGTAGAAACAACTGGAATGGGCAGAAAAATGCAATGCCAAAGCCACCTAGGATAACAAAATTGAGAACAAAGGGTGATCACAAGGTGGTCAGCACCCATGGTTCCTACCTGTTCTTTACTTGGGTAGGGTTGCAGCTGACTGAGAAATTTCTGAGTTGCATAGGACCTGACTCTAGTAATATGACCAAGAGGTTATGGTTTTTTATGGTGTTTTGACAATGTAAGTATACTGAGGGAGCACAGTCATGCCACAAATAGATTAGGAAGTGGTGCTGCAGTAGATCTCATAAAAAGAGCTCAGGTGACCTTTAGATGAGATACACAGCTAGAAACAGATGGATCCTATTTTCACACACTATGAGAAAACACTAAATGACTATAAAGTATCCAACTTCTGTAAAATGAGAAGACTACTGCTATGTTATGGGATGAATACCCTATTCATTCAAATAATTTGTATAGTGTTTTTCCTGTTCTAAACATAATAAATATTCATAGAAACACTGGAAAATATTGACAAATATGAAAACGCAACTAAAAATCAGTCACAATCTCATAACTCAGGGAAAGCAAACTAATAGGCTTATTTTATGCAGTATTTAATTGGAATCAAGATTATATATACAGGTTGGCCACACTATCTCTTCAAATATATGTGCCAAAAGCAAATAGCAAGGGGCTGGAGCCGCGGCTTGGTGGTTATGGTGCTAGCCTAGCATGTGCAAGTACACAGGTTGGAACCCCTGCACCATGTACACAACAAAGTGTAAGAGCAATGAAAGCCACATGAAAAACTAAATAAAGTTGATTCTCTCTCTCTCTCTCTCTCTCTCGCTCTCTCTCTCTCATTGTCCCTCTTTTAAAAAAAAAGCAAATAGCAAGAAATACTAATGAAGAAGAGGAGAAAGAGTAAAAGGAGGAAGAAGGAAAAAAAAAGAAAAAGGAAGGAAGGAAAAAGAGAAAGGAAAGGAAGAAGCAGGAAGGTAGGTAGGCAGACTGGCCAGCAGATCCCAAGAACACCTTACTTCTTGACATAAGACCTCACTCGATAGAGCTTCTCTTTAACAGCTACTGACCTTGTTATTACACAGCCACTACAGTTTTCCAACTGGTCTCCTAATCAAATATGGGCACTGCCTGAGTGCTCTTCTCTGGCTGAAGCTAAATGTTCTCCTTATGTCAATGGAACCACATTTGCAATTTCAATAATTACTTCTATATTCATGGCACCAAATTTCTATCTACCTTCAGCCTTAATCTCAGACCTGGCATGTGGTCCTGTATTTCCAGTTATTTGTAGGGCATTTCTATTTGCCCTTCTTCATGGTAAAATTAAGCTCAACGTGTCTAAAATCACAGTTATTCATTCAGTAATTATCTGCTGGGTGATCACTATGGTCTGGGTACTGTTTTAGGCACTGGGGAAACAGGGGGAAAAAAACCATTTAACGAAACTCCCATTGATGAAAAGGTTCAGCTCTTTAACCTGGCACTCTAGGCCATCCACAACCTTGGTTCAGCTTACCTATTCAACTTTGCACTTCTCTTTCTCCAAATTGGAATGATATTGCTCAAATTTTATGTTTTTCCTACTCCAAGTCTTTTCTGGCAGTTAACATGAGCTACCTTGCCCCACTTCCACCTACTGAAATTCTATCCACTCTTCTGCAAGCCTTTTTTTTTGTTTTTGTTTTTGTTTCTTTTTACTTCTGATTCTAAAATGGTCTCTTCCTTCTTTAACTTGCCACAGAATATCTTTGGTACCTCCTCCACAACACGTATTACATGCTGCATCCTCTTTCTGAAACAATGATGATGATAATTATAATTTATCAAAATCCTATTTAGTGCCAGGTATGTAGCTTGGTACTTTATATTTCAGAGCACTGTCATCTGAAAAGATATATAAAGATATGTAAAACTCTGGCAAAAATATATTTCTGGCAAAAATATATTTGAATTCTTTACAAGTTCACTTATGTAAAACTTCATATTCTAAACATACTAAACATTCTTTTTTTTTTTTAAGAGAGAGGGACAGTGAGAGAGACAGAGAAAGAGAGAATCAACTTTATTTAGTTTTTCACATGGCCTTCGTTGCTTAACACTTAGTTGTGTACGTGGTGCTAGGGTTTGAACCCAGGTCCTTGTGCTTGCCAGGCAAGCACCGAAACTGTTGAGCCACCACTCCAGCCCCATACTAAACATTCTAAAACATATGCTGATTCAAGCTTTTTTCCTTAGTAGAAAAATCTTCCTAGCTATTGAAACCAGGGTTTTAAAATACTGTGACAAAGGTCAGGTGGTAAAGATCGCATGCATACCTTTCATAGAAACCAAAGCACTCATTACAGAACTTAGAAATTAATTTGCAACCCAGTACAAAATCAGCAGCTTGGGGGTCTCATTTGCCAGGACTCAGAGCTCAAGCTTTTTTGACCCCTGTTAATATGTTCCCTTTGAAATACCTCAATCAATTCAAAGCCTTTTTTCAGTGCATCTCAGCACATTTATTGTTTTCCACCTGCAAATTCATTGAGATATTTGATGCCCCGAGATATTTTCCCAGAAACCAAGCTAAATATAAGCATAGTGTTTCAAATCTCAGGCTGCTTTGCTACCGAAAGCAGCATTGTTATTATGCCCCCATGTCAACCACTGAATTGGAAAGCTGAGGCTTCTGGGTGGGAAGCCCATTTCCATAAAACCATCAATATGTCCTGCTCTTAGAAACAAAACACACAACAAATTTAAGTTATGTAAGTGTCTAAAAATGCAAACTTGATGCTTTCCATCTCCCTCTGCCTCCATGGTAAGGGAATGGTGAGTTAAAAGCAAAGAAGTGAACCACTCCAATTACCTGCACCCTAGGACACAGGTGAAGAAGGCGAAAACCTCCATTGTAAAAATCACGTTTCTATAGTTAACCTCTGACTGCAACAGGAATAACTGGCTAAGTGAACGTAGGTACCACAGGAGCCAAGCTAGCTGGCACAGGATGAATATGTGACAGACTGCAACCAGGATCATAATGAGGTGCAGCAAGACTCAAATATGTGAGGACCCCTAAAAGAGCTAGGGAAGTGGCTTCTGATTTAAAGATAGGTCATGTAACTATTTAGAATCTTCTACCTGAAACAGAAAAAAAGGGGCTCTGTCCAAAACCAATACAAAACTGAGTTTCATTCACTTTTCTCACTAACTCCTCAAATTAAGCTAACCTATGGGGAAATGGCTTGGTTGTACTGAAGATACTCATTCTTTTACAGGCATGCTTTAGAGTGTGGTTTATAAAGTGCTTGCTAAACTTCTTAATATATACTTGCAGAAATCTCAAAAGAGAGAGGTAGGTAAAACAACAGGAGTATTTCAAAGATGACTTCCCCATGGGGAAGAAAAAGAAGTTCCTGAAATCCCTGTCTAATTACTGAGTCCTGTGGGCCACCCAAGTTCAATTACCTTATAAATCACCTTAAATCTCACAGGACCCTGGTGGTAGAAGGTCCATAAACAAGGAGTAACTAGGTTGAATCCAACACATGAGCCACCCAGGCTAAGTACTGAGTTTGTTCAGTGGGACAAAGGTGTGGCGATGGGCAGAACAAAATTTCTGACCCTAGGATAGGGTTCTTCTAAGCTGAATGGTATGCAGCCAGCCAGACTGTTGGCTTTCCTCTGTGAAATGTCCTGCCACCACCTTTTCCTTAGAGAGCTGAGAAGCACAAATGCAGATCATGCATGTGGATGTTCTTTGCAAAATCTAAAACAATTACTCTTCCTATTAGAAGTGAGCTGATTCCTAACTACACAACCATTCTTAACGAGTATTTACAAAGGACAGACAAGGTACCCAAACATTACTTAAATGCTAGAGACACAAAACAGAGCTCCTGCCCTTGTAGGAATCACTGGCTAGTTGGGAACAGACACAAAAACAAATATATAATGTGACTTAACAGAAGTATGCAAAAGGTGTTATGGGAATCATTACTAATCAAGGAAAAAGAAAAAATCTTAAGTAACAGAATATAATTAAATGACAATGATATGTACAGTTAATTTCACGAAAAAAACAAAGGAAGCATACAAACAAAAGCAATCATACCTGATGTAGAAATGAGTTGCTTCTGACATGAAGTTGTCAGCCTACAGTAACACCTTGGGAGGTCTCATCAACGAGTGAGCTCTATATGAGCAAATACATGGAAGGCAAGAATGCAAAGACCTTTCTCACATGCTGCTCAAGTCTTTCTGATCCACAGAAATATTTCTGTCCAACAGAAGGTCTTTGCTGTGTAGCTGGATGTTATGGGAAATGAATAATTCACTTCTTGTTGACTTTAACTCTTTAGGTCACTGCAGCTGATCTGCAGAGGGGAGAATACTTACTATTTTAACTTCTGAAATAACCATCAGCTTATGGTTTAGCACAAATCCACAAAGTCAGTTCCTATAGGCACCACAGTGAATACACACGAGAATTAATTGACTTTCTTTTTCTTTTCTTTGCTACACTTGAACCTGCTAAAAAGTAGAATTGGATCTTTGTTAAATGGTAGCCCAAGAGTACCAAACCAATGATCAGGTCTAAAAGGTGACTAACCTCTATTTGAAACGGCAGACAAACTCTGTCACAGTGATAGGCTACATCCATGTCCCCTGCCTTCCTTTTGAACTTAATCTGTGACAACAACCTTGGCTACTAGTCAGCCTTTGACCAATTTAGTCAGGAAGCAAGTAAGGCTTCCAAAGGCAGACAAAACGCTGTCTTTGACCCTAAAAGATTAGCAAGAGATAAGGCAGAATAACAGAATGAGCCTTTCTTATTTAACTATGTACAACATGAAGGCCAGAAAAATTTCTGCCCATCATATAGGCAAAGGAAAAAATTTTAAAGTGTGAAGGACAATATAGTAGAAATTACATTTTCACCTCCAAACCTGGGCTTAAATTTCTTTTATTATGGACCATTACCATTAGTGTAAAATGGATTTTTACAAAACAATTTTGCAATGTGTGAATATTCTGGAGCTGAATTCTAGGGCTCTGATTGATCTATATTTCCTTGATTGTTTTGACCTGACATTATGATGACAAGCATATGATAGTTGGGACTTAAATACTTGTCCATGATTAGGGACCATCAACTTGTACTGTACTAAACTCTTTACTGTCCTGCAGAGGCCCCCTTTGATATGAATGGTCCATGTTAAAGTGGAATGATGTACTTAATAAAATGGTTAAAAACAAAATCAAGGTATCTCTTATAGTTTCTAAGCCAAAACAAAGATTAAATAATAAGTAGATATAGTTATTTAGTACTTACTAAAGGGCAGACAAAATGTAAAGCCCTTTACCAACAATATGTTGTTAAATCCTCATTTCACAATAACACTTGAGAGTTGCTATTATTATTATCACTTCACAGACAAGGAGATTGAGATTTAAAGAGATGAAGTTACTTGTCTAAGGTACAAGATTTCTAATCACTCAGCCAGTGAGTACAAACAAGACTACAATACACATACAATCCTATACAACTATTCAAAAAAAATTAATTATCCTGAAACAACATGCTAATATTTTACACATGTGGTGCTTCAAATTTTTAGGTCAAATGCCAGAAACTTTGCTATTTATTTTTAAGTATTTCTGTTTGTTATTCCCATGGTCTAGGGAGTTCATTGATAAATGTCATCTTTACACCCAGGGAAATAGATGATACTTAATTTTCTCCCAAAAAATCACTTCTATAACACTTCTGTGTTGTTGCCAGTTCTCTAAAGAAACAGTAGATGTGAAGAACCCAAACAAACAGTAAAAAAGTTGTTCTCTAACTAAACAACTAACCTCAGCTTTCTTTGTGACCGTGGACACATTACTTGGAATGTTTGCAAGAGTATAATAACTGTGACTTCATTTAGGCCAAACAAGAGCTTTTGCAAATGTTTACACAGTCCTAATTGCCCAAACCTTTTACTAATGTTTCCCTAAGACATCCATTTTTCATTTAGCCAATAAACAGATACAATTGTAAAAATGTTTGCTTTAAAGGAACTTGCAAACAAATGTTTCTGTCAAAAGAATTAAAGAAAAATATTTTCAAATTAGATGTTACTATAGATAATTCAAACATATTTTAACTACGAAGGCATATTCAAATAAATTGCCTCCTTCTAAAGCTGACTTGACTTTAAGGGATGACAAATATCAATACACATGGGGTTTAAACATATTTAAAAATTGGCCCAGTCTTATTTTAAATCTACTAAAAGACAAGATGCCAGATTTCATATCACCACACTACAATGAAAATACAGACATCCTACATAACCTTTTGGTGAAGGACAAATACTTTTGGACCACAAGATCTGGAATTAGAAGATCTAAGCCTCATTTTTCAATCACTATCAGAAGTGCGATTCTGTACAAGCCACTAGAACCTGGATTCTACTTATTTTGTCTGCAATATAAGGTGAATAAAGATATTTTAAAGGTGGTTTTGGATCACAAGTCAAATGACACCATGTAGTGCTTGGTGGACTCCAAAGCACAGGATGCCCATGGGAGTCTGTCTGGTACCAAGGAAATGGTCACCACATTCTCTTTCATCTCTTCCCATTTGAAACCAAAACATAGTTACAGAGTAGTGATAACAATACGTTTTGGAATCTCTAAGGCAAGACTTTAACCTACTCAAGGATGCCTCCTGCATTTCCAAACTAGCAGGGTTTGCTTTACCTCTTTTCTGGAATGAAGGGATTCCGTGGTGCAAGCATTGCATGAGTTACAAAGAACCACACAAAAGTAACTGCCCCCCTTGCTTCCCAAGCTCCTCCAAACCTAGGATACATTTCCCCTCCTCTTTTCTTTGTCTAGGTTTCTGGAAGAAATTCATTCTTTATCCTTGCAAACTCCATTTCTCACCACCCATTTGTTCTCCCCCAAGAAGCACGCTTTCTGCCCCAGCTGAAACTTCACAGGCAAAGATCACCAATATTTCCTATACCACTAAATCCAGGAAATTTGTCCCTGTGCATCTCACTGACCACTGGGCAAGTGACCTATGGAGCACCCATGTTGATGCTCTCACGCCCCCATGAATGCAGCCTGCTCTGCTATTCCTCCTTCATCTTTTTTTTTTTTTTAAAGAAAGAGGGACAGTGAGAGAGACAGAGAAAGAGAGAAGCAACTTTATTTAGTTTTTCACACAGCCTTAGTTGCTCCAACACTTAGTTGTATACGTGGTGCTGGGGTTTGAACCTGGGTCCTCGTGCTTGCCAGGCAAGCGCCGAAACCGCTGAGCCACCGCTCCAGCCCCTCTCCTTCATCTTTAGCTGCACCTCTCACTTCCCTCTATGTCCAAGTCATAAAGTGAGTATTCTCATTTCACCTATAATCTTCTTATCCAGCTACTCTTTTGCCCTCCCTGAGTGATCTCCATTCTGGTGGCTTCAGCTCCAGTCCACCTCCAATCCACATGGCAGATGTGGAACAGCTCACTCTACTGAGCTGTAGACCTACATATGCAATTGCCTTTTGTATGTCCCCTAATTTCGAACATGCACAAAACCAAACTTCTCATCTGACCCTTAAATCTGCCACTCATCACACATTCTCACTAGAGTAAAGGGTATCATTATCCACTCCAAAAAGATGAACATCAACATTGGCCCTTGTAGATCCCTCACCCACAATCATGCCAACTCAGCAATATGAATTCTCCCTCCATGATACCTACCAGATGGATCCATTTCCACCTCTGCTGCATGAGTGTAGTCATCACGATCCAGCTGTCTTCCCTTCAGTCTAACCTTCCTCTGACATTTGCCACACTTCAACAAAAGTGGGCTTTCTAGAAAGGCTTCCGGAAAAACCATACACTCCTTAACATTACCTAGAAAAGCTCATGGCAATTCACCTTCCTGGGCTTACCTCTTGAATTTCCTTCTTCCACCACAACACTTGTCTCTAGCCATAAAGAATTTAAAACTAGAATTTTCTACATGCTTTCTTGTTTTGTTTTTTTTTTTAAAGAAAGAGGGAACAGTGAGAGAGAAAGAGAGAAGCAATTTTTATCTAGTTTTTCATGTGACTTTCACTCCTCAGACACTTCGTTGTACACATGGTGCTAGAGTTTGAACTCATGTACTCACTCATTCCAGGCAAGCGCCATAACCGCTGAGCCACCACTCCAGCCCCTCTACATGTTTTCTTACTCATTCTTTTTTTGTCTGCCTGGAATGCTTTTTCCCACCACCAACATCCTCACCTTTTACCACCTATTCCCTCCCTAAGCATATCCCCCACACTTGCAAACTGACTAACTGTAATTCAGCTTTCACATCTTCACTGAGGAATTATGTCTCTGACCTCCCAGGTTCATTTTGAATAGGCCTCCTATACTCCTATACTCTTTAAGAGCACTATGGTTTCCTCTATTCGAATGCTTCTTATGCTATTCAAAAAATGGTCTGTTTGCTCATCTGTCTCCCCCAACAGACTATATGCTTCATGAAGGCAAGGTCTGTGTCTGTCATGTTCAAGGTTGTATTCCTAGCTCTTAGTGCCATGATGCAGGCAAATGCTCAATCCTTGTTCATTGAATCAATGAATAAATAGATCCTTAATGGTAGAAGAGAAATTGTTCTGGAAAAGTTGAAGTCCTAGTGAACACATGGGAAGAGGTCATTTAACTAATTTCCTGGACACAAAAACCTGCTGGTTACATTTCTTTCTTTTTTCTTTTTTAAGAGAGAAGCAGGTGAGGAAGGGGGGAGGCGAGAGAATCAAAAATTTTTTCATTTTTTTACTGTTTGTTTCTCTGACACTTAGTTGTATATGTGGTGCTGGGGTTTGTACCTTGGTCCTTGCACGTGCCAGGTAAGTGCTCTAACCATTGAGCCACTGCTCCAGCCCCTGCTGGTTACATTTCTGATGTTTTCTAACCTATAACACATGTACCCCATCTGTGACTGAAGATCAACATTTATAATCACATCTACAGACCACAAAGTGCAGTGAATATTTAACAATTTCCCAATTGGATAAATGTCTGAAAGTTAACAGGATAATGCTGAGCAGCACAGTTTTACTTTGAACTGAATTATATGTCGGCTACAGTAATCAAGATAATTGGATAAATAAATCTCTACCATACTCATAAACATGGCAGATAACCAGGGAATCCCATATGAAACAGGCACTCCAATTAACAACTAATCGGAGTATGAAAAACAAACAAAACATTAACGAACACAGCATGCCTGACATCTCAATGCAATGGCCTCTATATTTAGACTTTGGGTTTTGCTCATAACTCAAACTGCCATCAAGATTAATTACACTCTTGGGCCAAATAAAGCTTTTACTCAATTGTCAGCCAGAAGGTAAATTATGTGGTGTTTTCAGTGTTTATTATAATCCACAATAGCCAATGAAATTAGAGCAAATCATGTGTGGCTATCACACTCTTACTCATAACTGAGTCCATGAAATCATGTGGCTTATTCCAGAAGCTAGAAAATATTCAGATCTTTATGAATCAAATCCCAAATCTGCTTTAAAAGCAAAAGGAATAAAAAAAAAAGTAATTCCTTGCTAAATATCCTTCCATACCTTTTCTTTTAAAGGGTTAACATTCCCCATGAAGTAAATCAGCATCCGGCTAGCAACCATGAGCCAACAGACACGTTCTGTACTTCTCTAGAGGTATGGAAGCATGGGGTGAAATGAAAATAGAAAAGGAAGCCAACAGGGAAATATAAGTAGGAGCAGCAGCAGCCTAGTGCTCCTGGAAACTGTCTTGAGAGGGAGGATCCTAAAAACTCTGTCTGAATGACCTAACCATCCAGGTTCCTGTTAAACTCAGGTCTTCTGATAGTAGAGATTAAAGTAGTAACTATTTATTTGCCTACTTCTTAAACATTTAAACAAATAACTTCAAGTCTTTTAAAAAGTGCACAAACTAGAGTTAGTATTTTAAGTCTCTAGTAAATCTTCAAAAAATATTATCTTTGGATGTTTCTAATGCAGATGATGCTAGCCTTTGTCCAGTTTGGTTGCTTAGTCCTAATGTGCAAAGCTCGTTCTCAGCTGGTACTACCCTCAGTAATTCCAGGCTTTTTGAATTCCTCAAGGCTGCCTGAATTTGTTCTCAACTATAGACTTCCATCTTTAAAACAAAAATAACGTATTGAGCCTTCTCATTCTTCACATCTCTCTGATTTTCCAGCCAGTGAAAGCTCTCCACTTTTATGGGCACCTATGATTAGATTAGGTCCATCTAGAAAAAGTTCGTTTTAAATTCAATTATGTCATATAACAGAACATAATCAAAGGAGTGATGTTATCATATGCAGATTCCAAAATTAGAGACCACAATTTTGGAGGGGTATTTTTAGAATTGTGCCTGCCCAAGAGTCTTAGGTATTATCTCATATAATTTGTTTGTTCTCATTATAAATCTCAGTTGCATGCATCAACTGAATAAATGTCTCTTCCAGAGGACTATTTGGAAGCTATATGTACTTTTACAATGGCAAAGGCAACTGTGAGCGGGGATGCTGTGTGTTGATAAAGATTTTGAGAACCTAACTTTGCTAACATTGATATTTTTGTTTTTTAATTATGATAAAATATAAACATGAAATTTATCAACTTAACCATTTTTAAGTATAATAGTTAAGTACATTCCCATTGTTGTACAGTCTCCAGAACTCTTTTCATCTTGTAAAACTAAAACTTAATACCCATTAAATGGGGCTGGAGCTGTGGCTCGAGGGTTATGGTGCTTGCCCAGCATGTGCAAGTACACGGGTTCAAACCCCAGCACCACGTACACAACTGAGTGTCAGAGCAACGAAAGTCATGTGAAAAAACTCAATAAAGGTGGATTCTCTCTGTCTCTCCCTCTCTCTCTCAGTGTCCTCTCAAAAAAATCCTCATTAAGCAACTCCTCTCTCCTTCCCTCCTCACAGCCCTTGGTACTCACCGTTCTTTTCAACAGTAGTATATGTTTATTTTGTATATTTACTAACAAATATGTACATAGCAATATTATATACTAGGTACTGTTCTAAGCACTTAAAAAATCAACTCGATACACATAAAAACTCTGATGAGGCCCTATATAGTTACTTCCATTCTAGAGATACAAACACAGCAAAGCTGAGTAAGTTGCCCAAATTATACAACTAGGAAGTGACAAAGCAGGAATTTAAACTGAAGTGGTCAGACTATATGTTTTTTGCTATGAGCCATAACATCATGAAAATATTCATTGTAAAGATAAACTCAACAGGCATTATTATTTTTGGTGCATGGTTTTAAAACAAGTCCCTATGTGCAATTTAACCTAATATGTGTCTCCTAAATAAGTTAGACTATGAGACCAAGGTGACACTTATCTACTGACCTTTTAGAGACTATGTGTAGCGTACTCTTTGTTAAGGCATTTTTTTAAGTTAATGAAACAAACACTACTTAATATTTTATTTTAGGTACACCAATTATAACTTACATGTGATGTTTTATAATAACAATTTATAAATACAAATCAAAACTCACTGTGATTATTGAAATTTTTAAAAAAGGGGGGGAAAACCAGGTATTTTCCTTTAGCTCCTTCCAAGGAGCAAAAATACCTTCTAAATAAGTTTGCAAGAGCATGCCTCCATCTCAGCTTCACCTAGTAAATTCAAATTTGTCTTACTTTGCAAGCTATACATATACAGCAGTCTCAATTTGCATTTCTTGGTCGTAATTCATTTTATTTAAGAAGTAGGCCTGGGACTTCCTTCTCTTGATTTTTCAGCTTAGTAATCCTTTGGTAGAAAACCGACCAAAGCTTGTCATCAGTCATGTGGTGTCATTTACTATATATTTAAAATAGGCAGAGTCGCCAGAAAGAACAATCGTTCTGTTATCTGGGCACGGCGGCTGGATGTGTGCGGACTAAGAGCTCGGCTGAGGTTTGGTTTCCAGGACCCCTGGGGAAAAGGGGACACCCTGAGCCAGACCGCCTGAATCAACTACTTTCTACTCGCGTATTTACCTAATTCGCAAAATAAATAAATAAATAAATAAATCAGCAACCGCGCATCATCTCCCTTCACTCATTATCCATTGCCGTGGAATGCGGCCCCCGCCACGAAATTAAAAATAAATAAATAAAACACGGTGCCCAGAAGAAACAGCAAAATCACCGCGACCCCGGGAGCTCCTCGGATCTCTACGACGCTGTCATCCCCAGCCCCAGCCCTCCCGCTCCCGCCAGGCAGCACAGAAGCAGGCGGAAGCTCACCCGGGGTGGCTCGTCCTCCGTCAGCGGCGGGGGCCCGGCCCCGGCAGCCCGCGCGCCGCGAGGTGACAGCCCGTGCGGCCGCCGACCCTCCCAGCCCGGCTCTGTTTACAAGCCGGGGCTCGCGGTCCCACGGCCAAAAGCTTCCCCCCGGAGGTCCGGCCGCCAGGCCCCGACGCACAAGGTTCCGGGCCGCGCGCACGGACCGGCGAGGAAGGACCGGCGAGGAAGGGCCGGCCCCGCACTCCCCCGGCCCCGCACTGCCCCGGCCTCCCCAGCTCTTTGTTTTCTAGCACAGCTTTTCGCTCCCACATTGTACAAGCAATGGCGCGTGCCCCAGTCTCCTCGCGGCTCCTCCCAACGCCAAAATGGATGTTTGCGATTGGAAAGTGTCACTTGGTACTTGTCAGTTTCGAACAGTTCCCTTGTCTTAAGAGAATTAAAGAATAAAGTTCTTTCCGAAAGTGGAAACACTGTCATCTGGAGATGGCTTCTTGTTTCCGGTTTGGAACTGGGATGAAAGTTTTTGCTGCTCTTTCCTCTTGCTTCCAACCAGTCCAAAGTGGGTAGTTTTGAGGGGAGGTCTTCAACCCCACCGAGGATTCCCAGCAAAACAGAAAGATGGCAGGTGCTCCTCGGCTACCTCCAGCTCACCCAGCCCGCCCCCTCCAGGGACCACTTTGCAGGGACATGCAGGTGTGACTGGAACAGACTTTTTTTCTTGCAGCTGCCTGTCTTATTGTCCAGTATAGCATACTTCTTAGCCATTTTCTCAATTCATGATTACACATTTACCTGTCTTGCTGACTTTCTACCTCCACCCCAGTCTCACCTATAAATTCCCTGGGGGCATGAACAATTTGGTTTCTTTCACCACCACATATTAGGAACCTAAAACAGGCCCAATGTATACGTGTTTGAAAGAAGGAGGGAATCAATAAGGGATGCAAAAAGGAATTGTCAGAGGGACCAGAGAAAGCAACATCATTAAAATCTGATTCCAACCCCTCCTCCCAAAGACTAATAAGTAAAATTTCAACTGCTGGGATCTAACAATGTGAATAATAGCAATGCTGTTAAATTACTTTAAATTCGTAATTTGTAATTAAAAATCAGCTTACAAATTCTAAACTAACACAGATGTAGTGAAAAAGCAGTTTCTCCTCCTTATTCTCATGACTGCATTTTAAAAAATACATTTGATTTTAAACAATCAATAGCAAAATATTTCATTTTGTATAAAACAGCCCATCCTATATATGGTGTGGGATGAAAATGCTAATTACTATTATTACTGCATTACCGCTTTTAAATAATATTTAAATATACCTGATTTAAAAAAAAATACCTCCTTTAGTTGGTGTTCTGAATTTAAATAGTTCTTTATAGAACCCTGCAAGCGGAAGTACATTTTTTTGTTGTTACCTGAACTTGTGGTGTTCTCTTTCGCTTCAGGACTTTGTACACGTGGTTCCCTCTGAGGAGATCTCCCCAACCCCCAGCCTGCTTAACTTCTCCTTACTCTTTAAGAAGCTTATGACAGCACACCTTTTCTGGAAGCCTTCCCTGATGTGGAACTTGCTACTTTTGTGCACTCCTTGAGGAAATCACAAGTTCCTCTGTAAATGCACTCACCATGATGTGCTGTGATCATCTCCACGCTCATCAGCCCTTGGGTTAGATGAATGGTTCTCAAAATATAGTGTAACAGAATCTTCTAGGATGATGCTTCTGATTTTAAGATGCAGATTGTGATTCACTAGATCTGACTTGGGGATCTGAACACCTCTAATGAACTCCCAGGTGATACCACATTTTGAGTCTCAAAGTTCCTGGGTCATACATCCACAGATTATTGTGAAGGTCCACCTACAGTGTGATCCTGATTTCTGTGATTTTTTAAACAAGTACCCCAAAGTACTTCTAATGTAGGTGATTTGTGGACCACCCTTTGAGAAAAACTACACCTCTCTGAGGACAGGCCTGTGCACCTCACATTAAAACACAAAATCTGGCAAGCAAAATGCATTAAAAACCATGTTTGCAAAAAGGTTGACTTTACTTACTACCGCTAATGCAGCTCCTCAGCATCAGAGTTAAGGGGGTGATCCCAGAAAAGAGATGGAAGATTTAGGGCCAAGAATAATCTCTGCTGGGCAGCTGCTAACTGGTAGGTCTGTTTGCATGCTAGGGACATTTTGCATCTCTATGCTTAAAATAGTTAAGTTCTTGTCTCCATTCAAAAGGCTGTCTGCTGATAGCTGCCCCACTATCTTTTTTAAAAAAAAAAAAAAGATTTTTAGGAGCAGTTTTAAATTCACAGCAAAACTGAGAAGTACAGAGTTCCCATATAGTATTGCCACCACATGTGCACAACCTCAGACCATCAACATGTGCACCACAGTCATACGTCTGTTACAATTCCAGAACCTACATGGACACATCATTATCACCTAAAGTCTTTTTTAACTTCACTATACATCATAATTCAGGAAGGCCTCTCTCTGGATAATCAGAATAATTTCGACATTGAGTGGAAAGAAACTCAAAAGATAATCTACCCCTATCATGATCCAAGGCCAGTTTCTTACACTAAAACATTTAATGGTCTTATACTGCCAGAAGGAGTTCAGACTCCATAGCCTGATATTTGAGACTCTCTACCTTATTGGCATCCTACTTGTTGGGGATATGTCTTTGTTTTTCTCTACTTAACACTCCTACTTCCTTTGGAAAACTTCCTCTACCTCTAAATCACAGGGTAAGCATGTCATCAATGCTAGGCACATCCTACTACCTATGGTACCCTGGTCTCCGTTGTTGATGCAAGAATAGGCATGTGACCTAACCAGAGTCATTTCCTGAAATTTTTCCATTTGATGTTATGGAAAGTGCTTTGCTTATTGGGTCATAGGACTGGAAGGACGTGTTGGCCCAAAGGTCATCTTTCCTAAAACATGGCGAATGCCTTTCTGCAGAAGAAGGGAAGAAGTTGACTTCATGGAGTGGAGAGAAGCACCAAAGGATGGATGGAAATTTTTTGTGAGGGGAGTGGGAAGGTGGAGGAAGGAGATTGGAAGAGATAATAACCTAATTTGAATCTTAGTCTCTCCTCAGGCCTGAAGCTGGCTTCACTTCCTAGGTTTCACAGTTGTATCACCAAGTAAATCAGTGTTTGCTCAGGGTAGTTAGAGTTGGCTTCAAGTGTTGTGACTGATACTCCACCTCTCCTGACACCTCCCACATACTCCCTTTTTCCCACTCTACACTCTAAACACACTTTTTTTTAAGCCATTCCTGGACACACTTCAATCCGTTATCTTGCTTCAGATTCCCCTAATTATTTGTTTCAGATTTATTGAGCTATAATTGATGGAGAATTTTTCCCCATTATTCCCCCTTCTGTATCACCAAAAAGGCAGAGAGACATTGTCATATTTTTTTAAGAAAGAGGGGACAGTGAGAGAGGCAGAGAGAATCAATTTTATTTAGCTTTTCATTGTCATATTTAAATTTTAATGTACCCACAACATCTTTCTTAGTACCTAATAAATGATCTCAATAAATATTTGGTAAAATGAAATACCTAATGACAGGTAAAGAGATGCCATTATTATCCATTGTTAGAAAGTAATGCTCAAGCCAGAAAGCAATGCTGTCTTTCAAGAACTAAAAACAAGCTGGATGCAGTGGCGGACATATGTAATCCCAGCCATCTGGGAACCTGAGACAGGTATTGAGACAGATTAGGAGAGACAGTGAAATGGTGAATGGAGTCTGGGCCTCTACAGACTCTAGCAGCCAAAACAGCCCGCTTTTAGTGTTTGTAGCCGTTCCCAGATAAAACTGGGAATTTGGGCTGGCTGCAGGTGTCTGCAGTGTTAGCAGCTCCCCAGCTAAAAGCTGGGTGTTGCAGCTCTTGGTGTGGTGGGAATTCATCCCGGGAATTCGGCGCCAATCTCCTGGGTTCTTGCGCGAATTTGAAGAGTAAAATCCAGGGACAACCACGGAAGGAGGAGTAAAAGGAGTAGGATTTATTTAGGAAGAGCAGAGACTCCGCAAAGTGGAGGGGTACCTGGAAGCAGGACACTGTCTAATGGAGGTTAGGCCAGGGGTTATATAGGTTTGGGGTATGAGCATAATTAACATTCATGCAAAGCAGGCATTGAGAAATGCATCAACTCCATTGGTTAAAATCTATGTGAAGCAGGCATTGAAACTGGTCAGGATCACCATGGTTAAAACAAAAGGTGGCAAATACTTCCTAGTACCCACCTGTGACCACCCCCATCTTAGTCAGGGACTAGGGTGAGCCTCAAGGTCTTTTTGCATTTGAATGCCCTGAGCAGGCCCTGTCAATCACTCTCTGCCTCTGCCAGCTAGCTCTTGGATAGGGGCCCTCTGCCCTGACTACCTAGCCATTTCACTGTCTCTCCTAATCTGTCTCAAGAGTAATCCTGGATTAGGCCTAGAACAGTGGTGTGCTGACAACCTGAAATACCTCTGAAACACCAAAAGCCCCAATAAGTTACTGTTTACCAACTTCCATGATGTAAATACCTCTACTGCATCTGATGCCAAGCTCTAGATATAGCATTACAGAACACAGAGTTGGAGATGTGCACAATCAGGCCTTGAGAGTCAGAAGCTGGCTCCAGCCTGCCACTGCCCCAGATGACCAGGATTTCACGCTCCCACATCCCTCATTGGATGTAGGCCTCTCTGGGAGGTGTCATGGCCTGAGGCAAGGCAGCTGTCTGCAATTGACACAATCCTTGAAGGGGTTGAGCACTTGAGGACTGTCTGCTGACAATACTCACAGCTGCTACTTCAACTCCTTCCCGGATCTGGGTAGTACACTGTAGAGTCCACCATGCTTATTCTGGGAAAACATTCACATTCCCTCTCAACTGTCAATCAAGAGTCTAGCCATCTTCCACTTTCAGATGGTAGAGCCAATGTGTCAACATAGGAGAAGGTTTCTCTCAGTCCTATTGAGACAGGAGGAAAAGTTAGGCACTCAGAGTAGTTAGAAAGCTCGAGTCAATCAAGGGAAAACTTTTTTTTTTTCTTTTGAGAAGATCAATTTCACATCCCCCCACACTAATGTTATCTACTTCAAAGTGCTGCAGGAATTAATTAACTCACATTAGAGTGTATAATACTGTTTGGCAATATTTGGCCTCCAATAAATAACCTATTGCTGCATGCAGTAAGACGTAAATAGAGCAATAATAATAATAATACTTTTAATAAGAAGTGATGGACTATTCTCTTCCTATAAAATGTCCAACCAAGAATGAACCTTGGGATTGGCCTGTCCTGGCAGCAAGAGTGTAACAAAACTTTGACATGTGCTCAGAACTAAATTGCCAGAAAAGTTTCTAGAAGTGAAAGTTCATTGTGCCAAAATCGGTCCTTGATGGCAGGCACACCTTGATGTTTACAAGGACTAGGGCAAGGCAATGATTGGCTGCCCTCTGTTTCTCATACTCTTTGTCCTACACCACAAGGACATTCATATGTAGGTACATTAGCTGCCATCTCTAAACTGTACTGCTTCCCCAACTGTAGCCATTCCTCAGGCCTGTTTGCACTGTGTTAGTTCATTTACCTTTGTTGTAATGAAACACCAGAGGCCAGATATTTATAAAGAGTAGAGGTTTATGCTGGGGATGGTGGTGCATGCTTGTAATCTTAACTCAGGAGCCTGAGGCAGGAGGATTGCCAAATTCAAGGTCAACCTCAGCAACTTAAGGAGGTTCTAAGCAACTTAGAAAGACCCGTCTCAAAATAGAAACTAAAAGGGCTGGAGATGCATGCAGTTCGGTAGGTAAGCATCCCTGGGTTCAATCCCCAGTACCAAAAACAAAAAAACAAAAGCAGGTATTTAGCTCACAGATCTACAGGCTGGCATTAGCATGTAATGGGGCCTTTGCTACATCATAATATAGCAGAGGGCCCCCCACAGGGAGGCCCAGGGTCTCTCTTCCTCTTCTTATAAAGTCACTAATGCCATCCTGTGGGCCTCACAGGATCTTATTTAATCCAAATTACATACCAATGACCCCACCTGGGGAAACAATTTACATATGAATTTGGAGATTAAGTTTCCAGTTTAGGAATTTGAAGGTCAACTCCTGGCTAGAACCTACTGGCAAGCTAGTCAATCTCCAGGAGGACAGGCCCTGGTTAAAAGTCTATGCAACTCTTAGAGCAGACCCCAACTTTGGGGCAGGAAATTCTGAGATCCCAGATACCTAATTGAGAAGGAGGGAACTCCAGGTGGTTTGCTTATGTGGCCAGGGACAAATGAAGCCAGAGGATTCCACAGGGAACCCACTGAAGCACAGAACTCAGGTCAGTGACCCAGGTGACCAGGTTTAAGGGCAGTACTTGGCAGTTCTACTGAGGATCAATCTTATTTCTTCTTTAGAACATTTGGGGCTGTGATACAGTAATTATATTGTTGGGTCTGCCCTTCACTCCGTTTCAACAGCTGCCCTAGAGCGATCTTGTTACCTTTTCCACAAGTTCCTTCAGGAAGGGCTGCTAGGTCGTGCTTTGCTAGGCTTCCTTATTCGTATGCAAGGAGAGTGGGTTGGAATGTGCTGTTACCTAAGTGTTTGTCTGTACTCGAAATCTGCATAACCCCGGGCTACTCCCTTAGAAGGATTATTAATTCCTTGGCTGTCTCCCCTCCTCCCTATATAAAAACCTGTGTGCCTTAATAATAAAGGGATTCTGGGCTGCCATCAGCTGTGTGTGGTTGACTCCTTTTCCCTGGTTGGGAGGGAAGGGGTCCCCGGATGAGGAGGGGCCCAGAGGGGCCCAGTTACCAGCAGTCGACACTCATCCTCCTCCTGATCGGCTCCCGGGGGACAATCCAGCCCCCCACATTATATCATAAGAGAGACTTTGATATAGTAGAAAAAACTTTGGGCTGGGAATCAAAAAAATCCGAGAGCTGGAGTGGTGGCTCAGCGGTTTCAGCGCTTGCCTGGCAAGCACGAGGACCCGGGTTCAAACCCCAGCACTATGTACACAACTAAGTGTTGGAGCACCTAAGGCCATGTGAAAATCTAAGTAAAGCTGTTTCTCTCTTTCTCTGTCTCTCCGTCAGGAGTGTGGCCCTAGTGGCTGCGCTGATATCTATGCCTGCAGGTGACCACTCTCTCTGAGAGATTGCACGTTCAGTGACAGATGCAATGAGGCAAGTTCCGTTTTAATATTCTTTATTTAACACAGCACTCAAGGGTATTATTAATATCATAATTCTCAAGGGATGTCACACTACAAATCACACTCTCCTATATTCTTATCTTAGTCACAGCACACATAATATAATCTAATAATTACACACCACTTATAGGCTATTCTTAATGCAATAAGCTCAAGGCAATAGGTAAGGAAGAATAAGCTCATGGTCCTCTCACCAGCATCGGTGTGATGTCCATGGTTACCAGTAGAATGCATGCAGAGTCAGGCAGGTCAGGCCAGGCACTCTCCAGGAGCTGAGGTGAAATTGCAGGGAGCTAGAGAATCGGGCAGGCTGGCCGGCACTCAACAGGGAGCAGAGATCAGGCGCTCTCCAGACGGAGTCTAGGTAGCTGAGTTCAGTGTAGCAAGCTGCTTCAGACTCTGGAGTGGAGCCACTGGGTTTGATGGCAGGTTAAGCAGGTTGCAAGGGATGGAGAGGAGGCATGCAATGGGCATAAGGACCAATGTCAATACGATTCCATTGTGGAGTATGTCTCCAGATTTCTTGGTTGCAGGCCTCAGTTTTTATCCTCTTTTTGTGAGGTCCAGGCCCACTTGTGGGTTTTCTCATTAGTATGAATTTTTGGGTAGGTCTTACAGTTGCTAATCTTCTTTGAGTTTACTGTTATCTGGTACAACGAAGAAGCTGTGTCTCAGGCTAAGTTGTTTCACTGTGTAACTTGCGTTTTGGAAGCTTACTCTGTGTACTAGACTATGTCTCTGTCCACTCTGGACACTCTTTCATTGTCCTTCTCTCTTTAAAAAAAAAATCTAACTGAAAAGTCTAGGACCATAATTTCATAAATTATACTTATAAGTCTTTACAACACCAAGCAACAGTGATAGCCCATAATAAGATTTAATGAGCAATTTATATTTGTAATATTCAAGAATGTCATGATCCCAGAATTCCATCTGGTTTTTAAAAGTGATTTTTAAGTTTACTTTCAAGGTGTTTTTTTGTTTTATTTTTTATGTGTTTTCTTTTCTTTTTGTTTTTAAAATCTAACTAGAGGTACAATTGTATCATTAAAAATCAAGTCTCTTTATCCTTTCTCATGAGATCTAAAATTCTTCCCACTATACCACCCTAATACCCAAGTAAGCGTTTATCATTATTCTGTTCTTTTCATCAGAACTGGAAACACTGACACCAAAGAAAAGGGGTTTAAAGAATAGAGTGGGGCTGACCACATAGCTTTGTGGTAGAGCAATTGCCTAGCATGCAAGGCCCTGGCTTCAATCCTCAGAACTGTAAAAAACACCAAAAACAAAATAAGCAAGCAAACAAAACCCACTTAGTTAGTTTCTACTGGATGATCTCTTATTTTTATACATTCTAATTTTTATACTAATGAAAGTTATTACCCTACAGGTAGTTTGTTAATGGTATATATACAGGAAACCAACATCTCTCAAATAACTGTATGTTCATGCTTTCGAAAATAAATAATATCAGAAATTTAATTAAAAAAATACAGAAGGAGCCCCATGCACGAGCTGATCAGAGTCATTCAAAGGAAAGACAGATCAAAGTTAAAGGATATGAGAACTGAATAGGTATACTCTTAGCTTTTCCAAGTAGAATATTTCTTTGCTGTGGTGTCTTTCTAGAAATCAGAACCAGAAAATGTCTCTTCGATCCTGTTGGCTGCAGTGTATCATTCTTCCCAGGAGTCTGCAGGTGATATATGGGGTGGGGGAGGTCACGATACTCATTGACATGCACATGGCTCACTCTTATGTATATGTGTAAGTAGAGTCACCCCACTTCCTTATGCTAACCTGTTTCACACTCAGTTTGTTCAAACACCTCCACAGGTGGGCAAAAGCAGGTTCCAGGCAGGTTCCATTTCCAGCAATGTTTATGTCATTTGCACATCTGTAGCTCATGATTGAATTTTTTCCCTTTCATCTTGGAGAATTTGATCCTTCCTGCATGAATTAGATGCCTCATTCCCACATTCTCGGTCCCAGGTATAAATTGTCTTTAAATATAACTAAGTATTTTAATTATCTGGAGAAAAAAAAGTTGCAAGCATCTGGAGAGAGGGCCTGAAAGGAAGATGCTCCAAGGATCTCGGGGTTCCCGCCTTTGTTGTTACCCCCCACACACTCTTACTTTCCTTATGAAGCTTTTTACATTTTCCAACTCTGAGTGGCAGGAGGTCATTGGGGTGAATTCATATTGTTTCTATTCTTATAGTTTGGGAACTTGAAGCTCTTCTAGGACAGGGATATGTTTGAAATCACATCTTACAGAAAAATGTGTAGCAAAAAAAAATGAGAGGCATCTTTCTCAAGCATTTGAGGGAGTCCCATGCCACCTTCAGAAAAGACAGTTGGCACTTGGTAAATAATCTGATAGACACAGAGGTGTGTTTGATTCCTGGGAGGGATGAATGTACAGAGGAAGAGAGGAAAACAAGGAGAAAGGACATTTAAACCTGATCCTGCTGTAAGCCAAGCTCCCTCACACACACACACACACACACACACACACACACACTCCTTGGAGCGCAGCAGACTCGGCCAGAGCTCTGCTATTCTTCAGCTAATGGGATTGGCACCGCTTAAAGCAGACTGCTAGGTCATTGTCTATGACCACAGCAAGAGAAACATTATTTAAAGACTATTCAGGCCCTAAAAGACGTGGCTGAGCAGAGTAATTATCGGAGACTCTCCATTAAGTGAGGCATCTTTGCTCTTTGTCTGAGTTGGTTAAATAAGGCCTGCTAATGGGACTGTGGGGGAGGAGGGACGCTAATGGTTTTAAAAAAGCCCCTTCTTGGCCCCTTTGTCACAAGGACTGTCTTTAGAGATGCTGACAGTAAAGCCAGAAGTTACCGTACTGCAAAATGACCTTCACAAAAACTTGGTGTGGACCCCTACTGCTTAAGACTCAGATTTTCAAAATTAGGAAATATCTTTGTCTTCCTGGCTCTCTTGTATGCTAAGGTGATTTCCCCCCAGTTCCTCTTCCTGGTACACAGTCTTTGGTTTCTTGGGGACTTGAAGTTGAAAGCAGCAGTACTCAGTGGTGTTAAGCAGAATGACACCTTAAGGAATTTCTTTGGCTGCTTCTACTCACATTCTAGGACTCACTACTCTAGAAAAATTGTCAAACACTCAGCTCTCTTGAAACCTTGCAGCACCCCAGGGGAACTCTTATACATTATGAGTTTGGGCTAGAAAAGATCCAAATTGGCCCATTTCTCTTTGTTTGCTCTGCTCAACCACAGACCAAGCTTCCACCTGCTCTCCTCTGCAGTAATCCTGCAGTCTCCCAGAGGCACCATTGACCCTCCTCATCTGTTCTCCTACCTCAGCCAGAGAAACAGTTTCAAAACAGAATTCTGATTCACCCCGTCAGAGGCGGGGTGTATCATCTGTGAGTTCCACACATAGGATGATTCTTTCTTCTTCTCCAGCAACATTGTGTACTAACACTTATCCCCAAATGTCTGCTTCCATCACTGGGACCTTTGTTGAGTGTCATAAATGTGTCATACTCGTTTCTGCCACAGGGCCCTTGCACATCTTCTGTCTCGAATGTTTGGCCCCCACTCATCCTTCCACTCTCAGTTCAGTGGTCAGACCTTCAGGGAAGTCTTCCCTCACTGCCCTTTCTATATCGATGACCTCTGTCTCATGCATTTATTTCTATTACTGTATGTTCCTCTTCATAGCACTTATAGTAGTTAAGCCTTTACACTTATCAGAATTCTTCTATATTCGCGATTACCTTCCTGTGAGACTGTAAGCATCAAGAAAATAACCACAAGTGCCATAAATAGCAAGTAGGTCTGTTTTTGTGTGCCATCACATCCTCAGTGCCCAAGACAATGCTTGTGACCTGAGTGCTTAATAAATATTTGTGGCGCTGTGGATAGTGATTAAAAAGTACTATATCCCATTTCTCCATTATCAATCAAAGTTTGCTCCCTGAGAGATTCCCATGATTGCTATATTTGGAGATTACGTATATCCCATGTTTTCTCATATCAATGTAGAGGGTTAGGTTTTGCTCCCTATAGGATTAAGGACTAACTTTTTAGTTCCAGGGGTAGAATTAGAAGCACATTCTTGTTCCCCTAATGAGTGGAACTTTACACGGTAAGGGGCTTCTGGGTTGTTTCCATAATTGAGCTATTGTAAATTGAGCTGCTATGAACATGGACTTGGCTGTGTCACTGTAGTGTGCTGATTCTAACTCCTGTGGAAGAATACCCAGGAGAGGGATAGCTGGATCATATGGTGAGATCATCCCTAATTTTTAGAGGATTCTCCACACTGCTTTCCAGAGGGGCTGTACTAGTCTGCAGTTCCAACAGTTTGCTAGTGTTCCTATCTCCCCACAACCCCTCCAGCATCTCTTATTGTGTATATTCTTCATTTTTGCCAACCTGACTGTAGTGAGGTGAAATCTTAATGTTTTGATTTGCATTTCTCTGATTACTAGTGATTTAGAGCACTTTCTCATGTACCCAGAATATTTTTCTATTCTTAGCCTAAACATTCTATCCCCACTTATACTAAATAGGATTGTTGTTTATTCTCAGCTTTGCAACTTCCTTTGTTTATGTCATAAGAAATCCTCTTGATCTGTGCCAGGGCTGAAGACCTACCTCATTCTTTTTAATAGCCTCATGGTATTTCACTGTGAAATGAGGTATTGCATAATTTATCACTGCTAACTCTTAGATTGCAAATAATCTGGTGATAGCGGTGTTAGAATATAGGTCTAAAGATGGCAGTACTATTTGTCCTGATCAAACATTGTGAAGATCAGCTGTAATGAAGGTCTGAGTATCAAAGTGGGCCTTCAAGCTTACATGGTAGAAAACTTGGTCTCCTATATATACATCTATATCCATATCTATATTTATATCTACTTATATGTATCTATTGGCATACTACCTATAACTCTTTCTACACCCATATTCATTTCCATGTCTACATCCATTTCTATACCAATTTAAGATGGAACCACATACAAAAGTAAAATGGAAAACCCTGATCTAAACTTTTTGAAAAGTATATTTTTAAGAGAGACCGTTCAGGGCTGGAGTAGTGGCTCAGTGGTTAAAGTGCTTGCCTAGCATGTGCAGGAGCCTGAGTTTGAACCACAGTGCCACATGCACGACTGGGTGTTGGAGAGGCAAAGGCCAGATGCAAACATAAATAGAACTGATTCTGTCTCTCTTTAAAAAAATTTTTTTAGAGAGACTTTCATAACTACACAAATTTGCCTCCAACAACTGATAGTTTCTTTAGCTTGATGACTGCCCCCTTCTTAGAAGTTTGGAAGTCTTTACAATCAGGAACTTTCCAGTTCCTATTTGCTGTGGCCCCTGACATTGTCTTCCAGCATTGTTTCTCTGAGTATATTCTTCACACTGTGCTTTCTTCTGTGTCAAGAGACATGGAGAAAATAGACATCTAATCTTGCTAATTCCCCTCCCTTCAAATGTGTTCTTCAACTCACTGAGGGAAAACAAAGAAAACATGAGCCTATATGGATCTAAAAAGAAACTTCTCACCAGAGGAAGTCCAGAAAGCCCATAAATATATGAGAAAATGATCTACATAATTACCAATAAGAGAAATGGAAATCAAAACTTCAATGAGATTCTACCTCACTCCTGTTAGAGTGGCAAAAATGAAGAATACGAACAACAACAGATGCTTGAGAGGCTATGGAAAAAGAGGGACACTGTTACGCTGCTGGTGGGACTGCAAACTGGTTCAGCCACTTTGGAAAGCAGTGTGGAGACTCTTCAAAAGATTAGGGCTGGAACCACCTTACGACCCAGCTATCCCACTTCTGGGTATTTTCCCAAAAGAGTTAGAATCAGGATATTATAGAGATATGGCTTCATCAATGTTTATAGCAGCTCAATTTACTATAGCTAGACTATGGAACCAACCTGGATGCCCCTCACTTGACAAGTGGATACAAAAACTTTGCTACATATATACAATGGAATACTACTCGGCCATTAGAGAAAACGATATTATGGCTTTTGCAGCCGAATGGATGGAGATGGAAAAAATTATGCTAAGTGAAGTATCCCAATCTCAGAGACTCAAGGGCCAAATGTTTTCTTTCATTTGTGGAAGCTACAATACAACTGGAAACAGTGTGTTAGATGGCTAAGCTAATAATAACCTCAACATGTATGAATTTTTACACAAACAGGGGGAAACTTGCCTAGGATACCTGGAGACGTAGGGAGGGGGGTAGGAAGTGGGGAGAGATTAGGAAGGATATCTAGAAGACTGGAGGGAGGGAGTATGGGGGAATCAACTCAGAAGGAGATCTTTGACCTCCTGGAGAAGTCCATTTAACACAGGGGTTCATTTGGGGGAAACAGAACCATGGGGTACCCAAGGGGGGAAATCATGGCATGGCATCAGCCTTGACTAATGATGTGAATATACATTTGCTCTTGATTGTTTGATAATGATTCCCACTCAATTGTAAGTCCATAGTCAACTAATTAAAAAAAAAAAGAAAAGAAAACATGAGCCTAATGCTACAACAGAAGGAGCTGGGTTAGAGGAAACTGACAATCCCTTCATGCTTTGACAATTAAAATATCACCTGTTTTAGTCACCTTTTTGCTGCTGTGAACCAAGGACCTGACAAGAACAATTTGATGAGGAAAAGTTTATTTAGAGGCTCATAGTTTCAGAGGTCTTGGTCCATGGAAGGCTGACTCCATTCCTTGGAACCCCAGGAAAGGCAGAACAACATGGCAGAAGAGAGTGGTAGAGGGAAGAGAGTGGAGGCATTGCCAGGAAGCAGAGAGAGACTCCACACCAGATACAAAAAATATATATCCTAAAGGCATGCCCCCAATTGTGGGGGTTCAACCCCAACATGAGGCCCAGCTGGCTTGTAGAAGAATTGGTGGTAAACAACTCTAAGGGTCCAGCTGGCTGTAATTAGCAAATTGCCTGACCGCATGACTAAGCTATTTGGCCACTCATTTGTTACAATTGGATAAATGTGTTTGCACTGTACCCCTATTGGTTGTTGTAATGGATAAATAGAGTAGTGACTAGTCAGGTAGAGCAAGCAGCCGTGTCCTGAAGGAAGAAAGCATAGAACCAGAGAAGAAAGCAGTCAGGAGGAAAGCAGAGAGAAAGCAGTCAGAGAAGAAGAAGCAGTTAGAGAAGCAGAAGCACAGAAGTATAGAACAAGCAAAGCAGCAGCAGCAGCAGCAGAGACGGCGGAGAGATCAGCAGCGGTAGAAGATGCAGGAAGTAAGAGCCTCAGCTGCAGAAATAGGGACTCTAGTATGACAATAGAAACAAGGACTCTAAATATGAATAGCCTTGACTCAAAGAGAGGGAAGGTGGGAAGCGCCTGGAGGCCTTTAGCCGCGGTTAAGGGAGAAATAAAGTGCTTGGAGCAAACACCAGATGAGAGCCTTGTCCAGTTCCTGCCGGCCGGGACCGGACAAATGGTGGCCCGTACGGGGAACGCAAAAACCAATTTCAAGTACTAATGGAAAGTTGAAATTTAACTAGCAGACCCTGTTTGAACAGGAGCAGGGACCTCGAGGATAATGGAAGAGTCTCCCTGAGAGACTAAACGGAAGAGTCTCCCTGAGGGACTAAGCAAGTGGCTACAAGACAGCGTCGGACGTCCTTTAGTAGTCGAATTTGTGTCAAGTTGTAAGTCTTTGTGTGTTGTATTGTTGTGTATTTGGTTTCTGTGTATTTTTGTGATAGCTATCTTGGAAGGGCTTAAGGTTAATAATGGGATCAGAAATATCACGGGTCAGACGGTGGAGGAATGTTGCCCTTGGTTTCTAGAGGAAGGGCTACCTGTCCCAGAGTCATCTTGTTGCTGTTTGTATAGGTTTTTCAAGAAAAGTTAAAACTCAGGGTGGGTTAGAATATGTTTACATAAAGGTTTTTGAGTTGTTTTTCAGAGCCTTTGGTAGCTTCCTAGAGAGAAAAATACGGATTGGGGAAGAAAACCTGCCGGTCCTGCTTTGGCGTAATTAGAGAGACTTTGACACCTTAGCTGCGGTTGCTGTACCAGTGGCGGCCTCTAACACCTGTGCATTGGACTATTGACTGTGAACCAACGAGTTGATCTACTGCAAGAACAAATGGACCTAACCAACAAGTTTATCTACTGCAAGAACAAATGGACATTTTGGTGGACATTGGGTTTATGTGTATTTGTAATCTGCCTGGACTGAGTGTCGGCTACCTGAGCAATATGGCTAAGTCCTATGAAAGAGTGGCCAGTGTCATCATTATTATGTGCTTTGTGATTGGTCTTGCGGTAAAAAGGCATGGATGGGATCGAGCAAGCTTGTGCTGCCCTCAGAGTTGATGACCATAAGTCAGCAATGATATGGATGGCTCAGGCTCAAGGGGCTGGTAGTCAGTGATGGGTAAATCCTTTCAAACCCCTTATCAACCTAAGACAGGAAGGGTGCCTTACACTGCGCCTTATTCCAATGACGGGTAAGAAAGGGGAGGTGTAAATGGAAAAACCTAAGGCAGACACAGTCACCTGTTTGTTATCCTCCTCTCAGAAAAAATAAAAAAGGAGGAGATGTGGGGGTTTAACCCCAACATGAGGCCCAGCTGGCTTGTAGAAGAATTGGTGGTAAACCACTCTAAGGGGTCCAGCTGGCTTGTAATTAGCAAATTGCCTGACCGCATGACTAAGCTATTTGGCCACTCATTTGTTACAATTGGATAAATGTGTTTGCACTGTACCCCTATTGGTTGTTGTAATGGATAAATAGAGTAGCGACTAGTCAGGTAGAGCAAGCAGCCATGTCCTGAAGGAAGAAAGCATAGAACCAGAGAAGAAGGCAGCCAGGAGGAAAGCAGCCCTGTCCTGAAGCAGTCAGAGAAGCCGAAGCAGAAGCACAGAAGTATAGAACAAGCAAAGCAGCAGCAGCAGCAGCAGCAGCAGCAGAGATGGCGGAGAGATCAGCAGCGGTAGAAGATGCAGGCAGTAAGAGCCTCAGCTGCAGAAATAGGGACTCTAGTATGGCAATAGAAACAAGGACTCTAATGTGAATAGCCTTGACTTAAAGAGAGGGAAGGTGGGAAGTGCCTGGAGGCCTTTAGCTGCGGTTAAGGGAGAAATAAAGTGCTTGGAGCAAACGCCAGATGAGAGCCTTGTCTGGTTCCTGCCAGCCGGGACCAGACACCCAATGACCCTCCTCCTCCAGTCATACCCCCTCAGCCTACAGCCCCTACAAATGGATCAACTCACTGATTGGATCAGGCTCCTATAACCCAGTCATTTCACCTCAGCTTCCTACAGTGTCACACATGAGCTTTTTGGGGACACCTCACATTCAAACCATAGCATCACCCAAAGAATGACCCTGACTTCTATGACTCATTGCTTCCAGGAGTAGCTCTGCAGGTGGGACCAATGACCTAAGTAAATGGTAAGCAGTTAATATTGCTACTGGGGCCACTGCTGCTTTTAACTCTAGGTGGGTTCAAGAACTTGAGAGATGAGTGGATGAGAAAAGCAGAGTCAATATTTGCCTTTGGAGTAGCTTGCTTCTGGTTTTGATAGTCTCTGGGCTTTATGATATTTGTTCATGTTGACTGAATGTGGCAGCGCACTGTTTTAACACATCTTGGTCACAAAAAAGAAAAGTTGCACAAGTGAAAAAATATTAACATACAAAAATACAAACATGAAATAATTTGGGCTTTTAGCAATTAGTCTCTGTCACACCAGAGTTAAGTGCTGTCCAAATGGATCTTTCTCATGCGGTCACACTGGGACTTGAGTCTTGGATTTCCCAGCCTCCAGAACTACCAGAAATAAATTCCTATGCTTATAAACCACCTCATCAATTGTATTTTGTTATAGCAGCCCGAACACACCAATACATTGCATTTCCATTTCATCCTAATATCTGCTCATTTTGTTTTTCTATTTTAACAACCCATAATGCTTTCCTTTTAAAAAAAATCCATCTTGTTCCTATTAAGGCTACCAGTTTCCTGCAGTTTTCTTCTACATCCTACAGTAGAATGCTCTCCGGGGGCAAGCTCTCCCCCTGGAGTCTGCTGGAGGCTATTCCCTTTCTTCTCTTGGGCAAAGGTTCTCCTTGGCTACAGGGCTTTTTTCTCTTACCCACCCTTGAATAAAGTAAGCCACCTCGAGACTGAAGGTTAACCCCTGGTTATGCTCCTGAATCCTTCCCCATGGAGTCAAAGGACGCTTGGATGCTCTTCCCAGACACTTCTGAAGAAGCCCTTGGATCAGTTTGCAGGTTGGAGCCAGCTTTCCCCATGCTCTTTTGCAGGTGCGTCCTTCACAGATGTCCACTCCTCCATTGCCCCTCAGCCTCACCCATCCCATCCCTTCCTTCCTCTTAGAACCAGTGCCGTATCAACACCTGTCATAATCATTCTGCTTTTATTTCTGTAGTTTTTATCACCTATGTGGTAATGTGTCACTAAACGATTTAATTAGTATTGCTTTTTATTGGCCTCATTTAAATGGAATTTTATGATTTGGGGATTTGCTTCTTTTACTCAGTGGAATGTGTCAACACACCCCAGTCCCACAGGAACTCCTGCAGTTGAACAAGAGAAGTTCATTACTGTTAGCATGAAGGAGCTGCATGCTACGAGGAAGCAGTATCAGGGTGTTAGGACTTGGAGGACTGGATTTGGGCTTTTGTTGAGTGATTTTGGGGAGAGTTTAAGGAAGCAGGGCTGTACTTTATATCGGACACTGTCAAGAAGTGGGCTGGAAGTAAATCCTAGATTGGGTATCACTCTAAATCTTATTTAGAAGAAAGGAAGGTTAGACAAAGATGAAAACTCTAACAGAGAAAGAAGCTGCCATTACTCATATCAGCTAAGATAAGAGGACATTTGGTCATTTTTGTGGTTTGGACACTATTCATGTTTTGTCTATGGTCAGATATGATTACAAAAAAGCCTTGTTTTTGTCTTCATTCATCATGGCCAACACACTGACCTTGTCTGATGTTATGTTACATGACAGTATTTACATTCAATGGAACACCAATATCTAGCTATGAGTAGCCATCTGGTAATCTCAGAGCAGCCCATGGAAATCAGAGGATACTTTTCTCTTTCTCAAATATCGATGTGATTCATCCATGCTGTTATGTAGAGCTGTGGCTTATTTGTTTTCACCACTCAATGATATTCTATCATATTTGATAATACTCTATTGTATAGATACCATTGAACATTCCATATGCACTATGTAGTACATTTATATGTATTATGATACAGCTATATTTTATTTTCTCTACCCTTGTTGGACATTTGAGCTGTGTCCATGGGCTATGATAAATACGCTGCTCTGGGTACTCTTATACATGTCTCTTGGTGCACGTATTCAAGAAATTCCTGAATGGGCTAACAAGAAAGTAGTCGTAATTGTAATTTCTTCGCTAAGTTGGGGTGGTATATTGGTCAGTGTTTTAGTCAGCTTCTTTGCTGCTGTGATTGAAAGACCCAACAAGAACAATTGAAGGAAGAAAATTTTATTTGGGGGCTCACAGTTTCAGAGGTCTTAGTCCATAGAAGGCCAGCTCCATTCCTTAGGGTTCAAGATGAGGCTGAATATCATGGCAGAAGAGTGAGATGGAGGGAAACAGCTCAAGATATTACATCATGAAGCAGTGAGAGAGATTCCACTCACTAGATACAAAATACATACCCTAAAGGCATGCCCCCAATGACACATCTCTAGTCACAACCTACTTGCCTTCAGTTGCCAGTTAATCCTTACCTCTTGATTGGGGTAACACTCTTATAATCCAATCGTTTCATCACAGCTTTCCCACATGAGCATGTGGGGGACACCTCACATTCAAACCGTAACAGTCAGCTTTCTGTTATTATGACAAACTACCTGAGATAAACAACTTATAAGGAAGAAAGATTTATTTTGGCTCATGGTTACATTCCACAGTGGCTTGGTCCTGTTGTTTGGGGCCTGTGATGAGGCAGAACATCATGGCAGGGAGTGCGTGGTGAAACAGAACTGTTCACCTTATGGCAGCTGGGAAGCAAAGCAAAGAGCAAGGGGCTGGTGTCCTCAGATCCCCTTCAAGGGACCTCAGTGACCTAACTACGTTCTACTTGGCTCTACCTCCTAAAGCTTCCACCACCTCCCAGTAACACCGCAGAATGGCAGCTAAGCCTTCAACACACAGCTTTTGGGGGACATTTAATATCCAAACCATAACAGGTGGTTAGGCAAGGCTGTAGGTAAAATGTAGTAAGTTAGGCCTTGAAGCAAGGCCGGTAGAGAGCGGCAGAAGGAAAAGAAACTGGCTGGTTCAGGAAGAACAAAAATCTTATACAACAAGCAGTAATGCTGGTGTGGAGCGTGAGGCTGTAGAACATGATACTAGAGGGAAAGAGTTGAGGGAAGTCTTAAAATTTGATCTAAGGAAGAAGTCTTCCTCCCTGGATAGTTAAAGACTTTTCAACCAAGGGGTAACAAATGCCATCAATGGTGTTTCAAGCTAAATTGGACTGTGGTCTGGGTATGAGCAGGCCAGGCGTAGACAGAAGTCACGTCATAGACACCCTGAGAAAGGCAAATTAGATTTGTAAACTCACTATTTAATTTAAGGAGGAGATCAAAATAAAGGAGATTAGCCCTTCAGTTTTAGACATTTTGAGCTGACCTTTAATTTTTTATATCCAAGAATGTCAGACAAATCCTCTTTGTGTTTTACTGGATTATGGATTTAATAGTCTGATTCAAATCAGTAGTAGGAACATTAAAACATAAAACATCTGCTATAGTTTGGTTCTTAAAGTCACCCAAAGGCCCATGCATTAAAGGGTTGGTCCCCAGGGTCACCACCTCCCAGGCTTCCCACTATTGGGAGATGCTGTAACCTTTAGGAAATGGGGCCTTATGGAAAGTCTTTAGGCCACTGAGTTCATGCTCTGAAAGGAGATTATAAGACCCCACTTTCTTCCACTTTTGCTCTGTTTCCTGGCTTATGATACAAGCAGTTTGCTATGCCACATGCTCCCTAGAGCTCCACCAGAGCCCGAAGCAATGTGTTAATCTGATCTTAGAAGGGAACCTCCAAAATTATGAGCCAGCGCAAACATTTTCTCCTTCTAAACCATTTCAATGTAGTAATACAACATACGAACTAAACACCAAGTCCCTTCATCCCTCCAATCCCACCTCATTCAGTAGTTTTTGTCAATTTACCTTCTATCAAACAGTAAGAGGGCAGTTCAGTCCAGTTACTTATGTAAGCTTGTACTTATGTAGTTACTTACGAAGCCATGTTTATGGAGCGCTCCAGTTTTCAAATGTAACCAGATGGGTCTGAATTCTGTGTGCACCATTAAGTAGCAATTTGGGCAAGTTACTTAAACCTACTTGTGCATCTCAGCAGCAGCACCTATAAAGCAGAGGTAAAAATAACACAAAAAATATAAAACTGCAAAGAGGGGTAGGTGAGTTATTTGGCTTATTGCATGTAAACCACTTAGAGGAGTATCACATAGCAAGCACTCAATAAATACTAGTTTTTTATTGTTTCCTTAGAGATTTTTTTTTTTTATAAAGAGAGAGGGACAGTGAGAGAGACAGAGAAAGAAACAATTTTAGTTTTTCACATGGCCTCAGTTGCTCCAACACTTAGTTGCGTACGTGGTGCTGGGGTTTGAACCCGGGTCCTCGTGCTTGCCAGGCAAGCGCTGAAACCGCTGAGCCACCACTCCAGCCCTCTTAGAGATATTTTATATCAGTTTATATATCAATTTTACATATAACATTTATGTAGATAACTATTTCATGTATACACATTTTTCTTGGTACTGGGAATTGAAGCCAGATCCTCACCCAGGCTAGGCATATGCTGTATCACTAAGCTATACCCTCAGCATATAATATTTATTAAAGGCTATATAGTACTTCCCTAAATGGCAATCTCTGTGTTTTCAGATTTTCCTACTATAAACAACATATTATCATATTATCTTTTGCAAGTATATCAATTTGGTGATTTTAAAAAATTTAAATAAATAATCAAAACATGTGATACATTTAAAATTTGAAAGATATTACTGAACTGTCCCCCAAAAGTGTACCAATTTGCATTTCCACCTACAGAGCATGAGAATATCTATATCTTATACCCTCCACAACATTCATTATTATCCATCTTTGTAATACAATGAGCAAATTCAGCAGAGCTCATTGGTTTTTTAAAATAAACTTTTAAACAACAGCCTTATTGAGATATGATTTACATACTAGACAATTTACACATTTAAAGTATATCACAGTTATACAACCAAAAAGAAATTCTGTGCCTTTTCAGTCACTCCCTGTCTTCCCCCAGTTCCCATCTATACCAGCTCTAGGCAACCGTTAATCCATTTTCTGTGTGTCTGGATTTGCCTATTCCAGACATTTCATATAATTGGACTCACATGACAATGTGTGCTTGTGCCTGGAACCTTTCGTTTAGCATCAAAATTTCACCCTCTTGTATGGTTGAATAATAGCCATTGTGTGAATGTACAGGGTTACATCTTGTTTGTCAGCTGATGAGCATTTGGGTTGTTTATCAGCTAATACTTCACTTATGACTATATTAATTTTTCAATTTTTTTTAAGGAGAGGGACAGTGAGAGAGAGAGAGAATCAATTTTTATTAGAATCAATTTTTATTATTTAGATTTTCATGTGGCCTTGGTTACTCAGACACTGCGTTGTGTATGTGGTGCTGGGGTTTGAACCTGCATCCTCACTCATGAAAGGCAAGCACCATAACCGCTGAGCCAATGCTCCAGTCCCTATATTGTTTTCAGATATCCTTATTTAATTGTGAATGAGATAAACACTGTAATACATTTGATCATTTTCTTTTGATTTGTTTCTACTTTTTGAGTTGTACAAGATGGTATATATTGATGCCTTTATCTCTTCAACTGCCAACTATAATACAATATGTTTTCCAGTTTTATATGTTCAAATTTATTTTTATCTTCCTTTATGGTTTTGAGATTGTGTACCTTGCTTAGAAAGTCCTTTATAACTCCAAGATTATGCATAAATAAATACACCAAAGTTTTCATCTACTTCTATTCTCTATATATTACAATTCAATCTTTGAAGCATCTGGAAAGTTTTGGGACATAACGAATCTGTTTTCTTTTGCTTTTCATTCCTAGAGAGTTCACTCATTACTACTTATTGACTTCCCTCCTCTCTAAGCCCCACATAAATTTGACTCATCTACCTTTTTCACATATTAAAATTGTACATGCTTTTGGATTTATTTCTGGTCATTTTATTTTATTCTACTTAGCAATCTCAGTTTTCTCTAGAATCAAATATTTGACTTGTATAAATTTATAATACATTTTAATATACTAGAACATTAATTGCCTCTCACTACTCTTATTTTTCAGTATTTTTCTAATTCATCATATATATATTTCCTAATTAATTTTAGTATTATTTTTTGAAGTTCAAAAAATCACCTTGGTGTTGTAATTGACTCTACATTGAACTTATAGCTCAATTGAGGAAATTAATGTCATTATAATTGTGAATAGTCTTCTTTCTCAGTGCTCTGGTCAAAGGGGAAATTTGAATTTAAATGAACAAAAAGAAAGAAAGAAAGGGAGGAGGATGGGGATGAGGATGAAAAGGTTAGAGGGAGACTTTAAAAAACAGAATAATTTCCTCTTAGTTTACATTTTAAAATATAACACAGGCATTTGTAGCAGTCCATACCTGTAATCTCAGCAACTCCAGAGGAGGAGGGAGGATCACAAGTTCGAGGCTAGACTGGGTAATTTAGTGAGATCCTGTCTCAAAATTTTTAAAAATGTCTCAGGTATAGGTCAGTATAAAACACCCCTTCGTTCTATCTCTAGTACCAAAGAAATAAAATTATACATATATGTATATATGTAATTTGGCACATTTCCCCATATGTAGCACAAAACACTTTTAAAACATCAATTCAATCTCTAAAACATCCAAGAACCATGTAATTATTATTTCTAATTGATAGACTGAAAATTCAAGGCAGAATCCTGTCCAAGTTTTCCCTTTTATATGATCATTCCTAAGTGATTTCTTTTCTTGGACACTTAGGAAGAATTGAGTGTAAATCTTTCCTTCCTTCAGGTTTTTTTTTTTTTAAAGAGAGAAGGAGAATGTAAGACAGAGATACAGAGACAAAGAGAATCAATTTTTATTGAGTTTTTCACATGGCTTTCATTGCTCCAACACATAGTTGTGTACGTGGGTGCTGGGATTTGAACCTGTGTACTTGCGCATGCCAGGCAAGTGCTGTAACCTCTGAGTCCCGCTCCAGCCTCCTTCCTTCAGGGTTTTGGCAGCTTCTACCAGAGTAAGATCAATTAATGGATGGGTGTAACAGAAGGTGAGGAGAGAGTGGGAGAGAGAGGGAGAGAGGGAGAGATGAATGATAGGTAGGTAGGTAGAAATACCTATACAACCAATCCAATTGAGGGTGATTTGATTTTGATCTGAGCTGCTGTGTACAAATCTGGACTCTTACCCCGACTTTGACTCTTATCCTGCTGACAAAACTATTTCCAGTTTATCCAAAGCAATAGGTAATAAGCAGTAAAATAGATTAACACTCATCGATAGCTTCTCGTACCTTTTAATTTTGAAGTTTCCTTTACAGAATCATAAAATTAAAGGCTATTTGGCTGCAATTTTTCTCCTTCTAAATATTTGGGTAACACACTGGGGTGACTGAATGGCTACTTCCAACCCACCGTGAAGACAGCCAATCTGTAAAGAAAAGCTAGAGAACAGGGACTCCAAATGCACTTGGAGTACCTGGAAATTACACCTGGCAGCTAGCAACCTTTTGTGCTTCTTTGTTGTACTGTGTTTTCTGGCAGCCGGCTTTCAAGGGTACCTTTATTTCGCTGATTACTAAATTAGTGTTGGATTTAATGAGAGAGATCTGTCCTTTTATTTGTGCCTTTTTTCCCTTCTTCTTCTTACTTAAAAAAAAAGAAAAAGAAAAAGAAAAAGGATCAGCATCACAAAAGCTTTGGACATCTCTGGTTTGCTTTTGATGATGTGACCATTTGCTCCCATCTATCTCCATGGTAATAAGCTTCCTCCACCCCCACTTTTAGAAGCCTGGGATACTCAGGAGGCTTCACGAGTAGAGTTGCATGCTAAAATAATGCAGAGAAACAAATTGGTCCCTGTAAATAGGCCCCATCTTCAAAGACTTCTCATTTTCTTCAAAATGTGATCCATTTTTCTTAGCTTGAGAAACGGGTGCACTGTAGATATTTGAAAGTAAAAATTTGCATCTTGGAAACTATGTAACAGCAAATGCCCATATTCTAAAGTAAGACTTGGATGGGATTTTAAAATAGGAAGAGGTTTTAGGCTTCCTCTAGTCCAAGATGTTTATTGGGCACATGGGGAAACTGAGGCTCAAAGTAATTCATTATATTGTGTCTAATCATAATTTCAGGCAGGATTTAAGCCTCCCAGAAAGATGTTCTTTCCTCTGCTGTCAATATTTCAATAACAGTTATCATTATGTTAATAACACTATCACTCATAATTGAAATGATTTATATAAAACAAGCTACAAAACCTAGGTGATTATTATGCCTTGCTAGGAAACTTTTCACTATAACTTTAAGTTCTTTTAGACGTTGATCTTTCAACTTCCAAATTATGTTCTCTTAAAGAAAATACTCATAGAAGTCAGTAGTCCTAAAAGGCGATTTCTATGTATAAATACACTCACACAAGTGAGTGCATAAGTTTATGTGCATAAGTTTATCATGTAAGTAAACATATTAACAGAAAAAGTCTCTGAATAGTGGTTATAGTTAATTTAAATGTTCTTTTAAAGACAATTTTCTGTATTTTTAATTTGTCTATATAAAGCTTTTATTACTTTTCTTATAAGAAAAAAAGTCCTTTTTTCAGGGGAAGGGTTTGCACATTTGATGTTTAAAATATAAATAGCAGGCCACATTGAGAAGAGGTGAAAGTCCCTGACATAGGGTACCATCCATGGCAAATGCTGAGAAAATGTTCCATGACAGTTCAGAGATCACACCGGGGCTTGGTTATGTCTTGAAGCATCAGCCTCCCCAGTAACCAAAACACTGATCTGCACCACTGGCCTGAATGGAGCCAATTGCAAATTATAAATTCAAATCTGTACCTGACAATGTGAAACATTGCAGACAACATAGTTTGACTTCTATTGGTTTTTTTTTACTTGCTTGATTATACTTAAAATTGATTAGATTCTAAGAGTGTTTATTTATTTATTTTGCAGTGCTGGGGATCGAATCCAAGGCCTTGGACATGCTAGGCAAGTGCCCCACCACTGAGCCACATCTCCAGACATCTAACATTTTGTAACTTCAACAATACTATTGATTTAATCCTTTGTATAGAAGAATAATGTTTAAGACCTTGAGAAATGATCAAATAATTATTTACCATAACTTCTTATTATGTCTGGCCTAAATATCTCACTGGGAACACCCTCTCATTGGAAATGAGAGAAGAATAGAAATGGAAAATACAGCTTATGCTGATACATTAAAAATTAATGGAGGGGCTGGAGCGGTGGCTCTGCGGTTATGGCGCTTGCCTGGCATGCCCAAGTACACGGGTTCAAACCCCAGTACCACGTACACAACTAAGTGTTGGAGCAACAAAAGCCATGTGAAAAGCTCAATAAAAATTGATAATTGATTCTCTCTGTCTCTCTCTTTCTCTCACTGTCCTTCTCTCTCTTTAAAAAAAAAAATTAATGGAAAGTGAGGGCTGGATCAGTGGCTCAGTGGTTGGAGTGCTTGCCTGGCATGCGCGAGGACCCGTGTCGAACCCCAGCACCACATATATGGTAAGTGTGGGAGAAACAAAGGCCAGATTAAAAATAAATAAAATAGATTCTCTCTTTCTCTCTCTACCTCTCTTTAAAAATTTTTTTAAAAATACTTGGGAAGTAATCAAGTATCTTGAATCAGGTATCCAAAACAGACCACTAGAATTTTGCTCCAAACCTGCTCCTTCTCCACTCATTCCACTCATCAGCATTTCTTTCTTTCTTTCTTTTTTAAAATCAATTTTATTTATTTTTTCATCTGGACTTTGTTTCTCCAACACTTAGATGGATACATGGTGCTTAGGTTTGAACCTGTGTCCTAGCGCATGCCAGGCAAGTCCTCTACTACTGAGTCACCGCTCCCACCCTCCTCAGCCTTTCTCGATCCATCAGCCTTTCTGGATCGGGGTTCCTAGCACTCACCGGATAACCCAAGCCAAAAAACACAGAGCCACTCTTGGCTCCTCTCTTCCCTTCATCCCCAGATTCAGCCCATTAGCAAGTGCTGTTAGCTGTCTTTTTAAACATTCCACATTCTTCCACTTACTGCTTTTCCTCCCCACAACAGAATTTTGGTCCAGTTCCTGGTCATCTTGCTCATGAACTGCACAATGACTCCTACCCAGTCTCCCACTTTTACCCTCCCTACCATCATTTTCTCCATGGCAGCCAAATGCAAAGCATAAATCAGATTGTGGAAGTCATCCCGCTGCTGAAAGGCTTCCTATTTCACAAAATAAAATCCAAAATCCTTTTCCGCTAGACTACCCGACCTAGGCTCTGCCATTTAAGCCTTTTTTCTGCCTGTCATTCCTGGCTTTCTCCTCTAGCCGTGTGGACATCCATGATGACCCTTGCTCTGCAGATGCTCTCCCTGCATGGAGGGTCCTTCTCCAAGGACCTTCTGTGGTTGATCGTGCAATTCAAGTCTGCCTACAAGGCTCTTCCAGGAAGGCTTTCCTTCACAGCACCTAGCTCTTCCTCTCCTTGCCTTCCCTTTCGCTTCCTTATGGCCCTTATCGCTACTTGAAATCCTGCTCTATAGTTTAACTCGTGTGTTCTGTTTCTGCCTCTAGAATGCCATCTCCACAAGGAAAGGTGTGACCTTTTTTTGTGACCCACTCTAAACTCAGCTCTAAGAGCAGCGCTTCACATATAAGAAGAGACTTGAATATTTGCAGAATGAATTGTTTCTTCTTAATCCTTTCTTCTCCCATGCCAGAGAATATTTTGAGAATGAGCATCCATGTGAGAGTTGATCAGGATACCTGAAGAATAATAAACCAGCACTCAGCTTATTTTATTGCAAGAGCAAACAAATTACATTTCTACTATGGGCAGCATTGATTATTTTCAAGTATTGCACTTGGATGTTTGGGCTGTAGATTTCTGTGACTCAGAGATGCTAACCTAAAAGATGCTGTGAAGCCTCACTGTAATCATTTAATTTATTTTTATTTATTTAAAAAGAGATAGGGAGAGAGAGAGAGAGAGAGAGAGAGAGAGAGAAATCAATTTTATTTAGCTTTTCACGTGGCTTTTGTTGTGTATGTGGTGCTGGGGTTCGAATCCACGTCCTCACACTGCCAGGCAAGTGCTGTAACCACTGAGCCTCCGCTCCAGTCCTTCTGTGGTCATTTATGTAACTGCTTCTCACCCATTTCAGGTGGTTATCTTCTTGAGGACAGACCAACTTGCTCATCTTATGTTCTGCGATAGTAATTTGCAAATAGTAGGTGAAACAAAATACTTGCTGGATTGAATGAAATTGGGTCTTTCTATGTCTGGAATGAGTTTTTAGAATCTATTATGTATGTGTGCATGTATTTAAAATATCTAGTTTGAAGTCAGCAGACTTAGGGGACATGTCAGTTTTCCCTAAGTCATGTCCCATGACCATGTCCACTATACAACTCCACTATAAACAAAGTTAAACAAAATAAAGGAATGGTGAGCAAGGCTGGGGATGTAGCTCAGTGGAAAAGGGCACACTTTGAATGTGTAAGGCCTTAGGTTCAATCCCCAGAATCTCTCTCTCACACACATGAGTTAATTAGGAACAATATTTTAAAGATATATCTCAGATAAAGGAATAATATTCTTAATAAGTAAACTATTTAAAAGTGGAGGCTCAAAGGACCAAAAATCTAACAGAAAAATGGGAAAACTACACAAGTAGAAAATTTTCATAAGGGGGGAGAGTTTCAATTTGTTTGTTGCATAAGAAATAGAACGTCTATATCAGACTCCATTAGCTTTTTTAAATTAAAAAAAATTTTTTTTGGAGGGGGTGGGTACTGGGGATTGAACCCAGGGACACTTTACCACTGAGCTACATCCTCATTTCTTTTTTTATTTCTTATTTTGAGACAGGATCTCACTAAGTTGCTGAAGGGTTTACTAAATTCCTGAGGCTGGCCTTGACCTTGCAATCCTCCTGCCTCAACCACCTGAGTAACTGAGATTAAAGGCATGCACCACCACACCTGGTTTCCATTTGCAAACAGAAGAAAAATACAAGGAGAATTTTATAAAGAGTCGGGATTAAGGGAAACTAACAAAGGATGATACCTGGAGTTAGCAAGGACCAGGAAGCCGTTACCATGCTAGGCCTGAACAAACTCAGAGGGAAAACGGTGTCACCGAAAGGAAAAGGTAGCATTATGAAGCCAACCCACAATGACACAACTGGGAGAGAGTTGGGGGACTAAATACAGCGATCTCACTCACCTCTACTGCTTCCAGAGAACTGCAGCTGGTATCACCCAGAAGCTGAAAAGTGGGAATCCGCCTCCTGGGGTGTGGAGCAGGTGAAACAGGGCAAAGACATGCCCTGGAGAGGCAAAGGGAGCAGTATCAGTTATTTCAAACCCAGTGTGCACTGAGTGCTGCACCGAGCATCGAAATGACCTTGAGGTGGCACTGTGTACAAGGTGAGAACTTGAGGCCACTCTCTCCCCTTTATGAGAATGGGTCTGGGCAGAAGTCAAATTACATCTGAATCTTTGTTCTCACAGAGCTTTACTATATTTTATAATAATGGCACTAAAGGAGTGGCGAGTGAAAGATAACCACACATTCTTTGACACTATCCCCACTGAGAAATGGAACCTATGTCTCCCCCCCTTAACTCTGGCTGGCTAATAGAACGCTGTGAAAGTGGCGCTAGCCCTACATCTAGGCGTGACCTTAAAACAGTGGTAGCTTACACTGCTACTTATGGTACACTGATGGAGCACTGAGCTTCCGTGTAAGAAGTCTGACTCTGAGTAGGCTGCCATCAAAGAAGGACGCCAAGCTGCTGAGAAGCAACTGCGTGGAAATAGGGAAGGAACGCAGCCAGCCCCTAGCTGTTCTAGCTTCCAGACATTCTGGAACGGAAACTAGCTCTCCCTTGCTGTGCACTGTTGGAATATAGTAATAATAAATTGTTGTTTCAAGCCCCTAAGTTATTATGCAGCAATAGGTAACATGAACAGAATTTGGTACTTGGAGGAAGGGTGCTTCCATAACAAATAACTACCTCATGTGACACTGGCTTTGGGACAGGCTGTCAGGGAGAAGCAAAACAAACCAAGTGAAGACCCTTGGTGAGGTAATGAAAGAATGATGAAACGATCTGGGGGGCTGGGAAATAGAGGCCTGTTTTCATGCGCTTGCAAGCAAATGGGAAGCGAAAGGATGTCAGTTCCGACCCTAGCACCACATACACAAGGAAGTATTGGAGCAACTAAGGCCACATGAAAAACTAAATAAAATTGATTCTTCTCTCACTGTCACTCTCTCTTAAAACAACAACAAACAAACGCAGGGTTAGTAGGGAGCTATCCAAGCAGAATGTAGAAAGTGTCAACCGTCCTTTTCTAGTTGTCTATAGTAAAACACGAGATGCTCTAAAGAAGAAAGTGTTCAAGTTTTGAGCAGAATTGGAAGGAAATACAAAGAAACCAGGATTTGATGGGTTCTAAAATAAAACTATTGCTTATCCTCAACCTCTCCCATCAAAATATTCACACATAAGAAGTGGCTTCAGAGCTGGGCACAGTGGCACATGCCTCTAGTGACAGGGTGGGGAGGCTGAGGCGAGATGATTGCATGTTCAGCAACTTAGGGAGATCCTGCCTCAAAATAAAAAGCAAAAAGCATTGAGTGTGTCTCAGGGTTAAGGCCCTTGGAGTTCAATCCCCAGGGTGTATATACATAGGAAGTGACTTTGAAGCTAAGTCAAATCCTATCAGTAAGAGGCTTTGTTAGAAAAAAATCTAAGTAGGGACTGGAGTGGTGGCTCAGTAGTTACAGTGCTTGCCTGGCATGTGAGAGGACGCGAGTTCAAACCCCAGCACCACGTACACAACAGTGACGGAGCAATGAAAGCCAAATGAAAAACTAAATAAAAATTGATTCTCTCTCTCTCTCTCTCATTGTCCCTCTCTCTTAAAAAAAGAAAGGAAAAAATCTAAATACAGACCTAGTAGCAGTCAGAATTTTAAGAAGGTACCTTATAACCTTATAGACCATCTCAGTAAACAACAGAATTTTTTTTTCTTTTTTCTTTTTCAGGGCTGAGGATCGAACTCGGTACCTTGTGCATGCTAGGTGAGCACTCTGCCACTGAGCTAAATCCCCAACCCCTGAATTTTTTGTTTTTTTTTGAGGAGAAGGATAAAGCAGTTTTATTGCTTTGCTAGCAAAAGAGAAGGCAAGAGATTCACATCACAGTGGCTGCCAATCTAACTGCCAGGGGAAACAGAGGGCTTTGAAAAGGGGGATGGAGGACTGTTTTCCAAGTGCCATTGTCAGTAGGTCTAATTAATAGTGAACATCTATCCTTGAAAGAGTTGCTCCAGTGTCCAGGTCTGGGGTTTCTTTTTTTCTGTGGATAGTGAGTGGAAGGGCTGGTAACTTAGCTTAGGACAGGGAGAATGTTAATCTTGCTTACTCTGCAGCTGGCAGAGAAAGAGGGAAAGGAAGAAGGGCATGAAAGGCACCCCTGTTACAATGTGATTGGAGATTTAGGGGTGACATGTATAGGTGCGGTGTTTGCTCTCAGGTTATAGGAAATGAAAGTAAAGCCTGTTACTAAAGTTGTTAAGAATTTAGTCTTGGGGCTGGAGCGGTGGCTCAGCGGTTACAGCTCTTGCCCGGCATGCGCAAGTACACAGGTTCAAACCCCAGCACCCATGTACACAACTAAGTGTCAGAGCAACAAAAGCCATGTGAAAAACTCAATAAAAATTGATTCTCTCTCTCTCTCTCACTGTCCCCTCTTTCTAAAAGAAAAAAAAAAA